>JAYKTQ010000382.1:0-280000 GCA_036010785.1 Ammospiza maritima maritima
CTGTTAGGCTTATGCCTAGGACTTTTAAAACCAGGAAGCCCTGGGCTCCAGGCACATGCAGCTGCGAAAGGCATCCCAAGAGGGCCGCAGAAGTGGCACAACTTGGCTGCCTCTGCTTCTATTCTCATGAGACCATCCCGAACCATAGGCTGATTTTCCTTCCTAGGGTTAAGGTTTGAGTTACGCCTGGGGTAAGGGTTCTATTAACCAGAAAGCCCTGAGTTCCAAGAACACAGCAGCTGCGAAGGACTACCCAAGAAGAGCGCAAAAGTACCACAACGTGCCTGCCTCCACAGCTTTTTCCTTGGGGACATGCCTAATTCCTGGCTGATTTGCCTTTCTCGTCTTAGGGTTGGGGTTCGGCCTAGGGCTAGGATTTTTTTAACTAGGAAGCCCTGAGTTCCAGGCTTACTTCATCTGCCAAAGGCATCCCAAAGGGAGTGCAAAAGTGCCACAACATGGCTGCTTTCACAGCTTTTCCCTTAGGAAGTACCCTAATACCCGGCTGATTTACCTTCCTAGGGTTACTGTTAGGCTTAGGCCTAGGACTTTTAAAACCAGGAAGCCCTGGGCTCCAGGCACATGCAGCTGTTTAAGGCATCCCAAGAGGGCTGCAGAAGTGACACAACTTGGCTGCCTCTGCTGCTATTCTCATGGGACCATCCCGAACCATAGGCTGATTTTCCTTCCTAGGGTTAAGGTTTGAGTTACGCCTAGGGTAAGGGTTCTATTAACCAGAAAGCCCTGAGTTCCAAGAACACAGCAGCTGCGAAGGACTTCCCAAGAAGAGCGCAAAAGTACCACAACATGCCTGCCTCCACAGCTTTTTCCTTGGGGACATGCCTAATTCCTGGCTGATTTGCCTTTCTCGTCTTAGGGTTGGGGTTCGGCCTAGGGCTAGGATTTTTAAAATCAGGAAGCCCTGAGTTCCAGGCACACTGGAGCTGTGAAAGGCATCCAAAAGGGAGTGCAAAAGTGCCACAACATGGTTGCTTTCACGGCTTTTCCCTTGGCAAGAAGCTTAACACCAGGCTGATTTCCCTTCCCATGGTTACTGTTAGGCTTAGGCCTAGGGCTAGGATTTTTAAAACTAGGAAGCCCTTAGTTCCAGGCACACTGCAGCTGTTCAAGGCATCCCAAGGGGAGTACAAAAGTGCAACAACATGGCAGCTTTCACAGCTTTTTCCTTGGCACCATCCCTATACCTAGGCTGTTTTATCTGCCTAGGGTTAGGGTTAGGGTTCAGCCTAGGGCTTGGAGTTTTTTAACCAGGAAGCCCTGAGTTCCAGTCTTACTTCATCTGCCAAAGGCATCCCAAAGGGAGTGCAAAAGTGCCACAACATGGCTGCTTTCACGGCTTTTCCCTTAGGAAGAACCCTAATACGCGGCTGATTTACCTTCCTAGGGTTACTGTTAGGCTTAGGCCTAGGACTTTTAAAACCAGGAAGCCCTGGGCTCCAGGCACACTGCAGCTGCGAAAGGCATCCCAAGGGGAGCGCAAAAGTGACACAACTTGGCTGCCACCACTGATATTTCCATGAGACCATCCCAAACCATAGGCTGATTTTCCTTCCTCGGGTTAAGGTTTGAGTTACGCCTAGGGTAAGGGTTCTATTAACCAGAAAGCCCTGAGTTCCAAGAACACAGCAGCTGCGAAGGACTAGCCAAGAAGAGCGCAAAAGTACCACAACGTGCCTGCCTCCACAGCTTTTTCCTTGGGGACATGCCTAATTCCTGGCTGATTTGCCTTTCTCGTCTTAGGGTTGGGGTTCGGCCTAGGGCTAGGTTTTTTTTAACTAGGAAGCCCTGAGTTCCAGGCATACTTCATCTGCAAAAAGAATCCCAAAGGGAGTGCAGAAGTGCCACAACATGGCTGCTTTCACAGCTTTTCCCTTAGGAAGAACCCTAATACGCGGCTGATTTACCTTCCTAGGGTTACTGTTAGGCTTAGGCCTAGGACTTTTAAAACCAGGAAGCCCTGGGCTCCAGGCACACTGCAGCTGCAAAAGGCATCCCAAGGGGAGCGCAAAAGTGACACAACTTGGCTGCCACCACTGATATTTCCATGAGACCATCCCGAACCATAGGCTGATTTTCCTTCCTAGGGTTAAGGTTTGAGTTACGCCTGGGTTAGGGTTCTATTAACCAGAAAGCCCTGAGTTCCAAGAACACAGCAGCTGCGAAGGACTAGCCAAGAAGAGCGCAAAAGTACCACAACGTGCCTGCCTCCACAGCTTTTTCCTTGGGGACATGCCTAATTCCTGGCTGATTTGCCTTTCTCGTCTTAGGGTTGGGGTTCGGCCTAGGGCTAGGATTTTTTTAACTAGGAAGCCCTGAGTTCCAGGCTTACTTCATCTGTAAAAAGCATCCCAAAGGGAGTGCAGAAGTGCCACAACATGGCTGCTTTCACGGCTTTTCCCTTAGGAAGAACCCTAATACCCGGCTGATTTACCTTCCTAGGGTTACTGTTAGGCTTAGGCCTAGGACTTTTAAAACCAGGAAGCCCTGGGCTCCAGGCACACTGCAGCTGCGAAAGGCATCCCAAGGGGAGCGCAAAAGTGACACAACTTGGCTGCCACCACTGATATTTCCATGAGACCATCCCGAACCATAGGCTGATTTTCCTTCCTAGGGTTAAGGTTTGAGTTACGCCTGGGGTAAGGGTTCTATTAACCAGAAAGCCCTGAGTTCCAAGAACACAGCAGCTGCGAAGGACTACCCACGAAGAGCGCAAAAGTACCACAACATGCCTGCCTCCACAGCTTTTTCCTTGGGGACATGCCTAATTCCTGGCTGATTTGCCTTTCTCGTCTTGGGGTTGGGGTTCGCCTAGGGCTGGGATTTTTTTAACTAGGAAGCCCTGAGTTCCAGGCTTACTTCATCTGCCAAAGGCATCCCAAAGGGAGTGCACAAGTGCCACAACATGGCTGCTTTCACGGCTTTTCCCTTAGGAAGAACCCTAATACGCGGCTGATTTACCTTCCTAGGGTTACTGTTAGGCTTATGCCTAGGACTTTTAAAACCAGGAAGCCCTGGGCTCCAGGCACATGCAGCTGCGAAAGGCATCCCAAGAGGGCTGCAGAAGTGGCACAACTTGGCTGCCTCTGCTTCTATTCTCATGAGACCATCCCGAACCATAGGCTGATTTTCCTTCCTAGGGTTAAGGTTTGAGTTACGCCTGGGGTAAGGGTTCTATTAACCAGAAAGCCCTGAGTTCCAAGAACACAGCAGCTGCGAAGGACTACCCAAGAAGAGCGCAAAAGTACCACAACGTGCCTGCCTCCACAGCTTTTTCCTTGGGGACATGCCTAATTCCTGGCTGATTTGCCTTTCTCGTCTTAGGGTTGGGGTTCGGCCTAGGGCTAGGATTTTTTTAACTAGGAAGCCCTGAGTTCCAGGCTTACTTCATCTGTAAAAAGCATCCCAAAGGGAGTGCAGAAGTGCCACAACATGGCTGCTTTCACGGCTTTTCCCTTAGGAAGAACCCTAATACCCGGCTGATTTACCTTCCTAGGGTTACTGTTAGGCTTAGGCCTAGGACTTTTAAAACCAGGAAGCCCTGGGCTCCAGGCACACTGCAGCTGCGAAAGGCATCCCAAGGGGAGCGCAACAGTGACACAACTTGGCTGCCACCACTGATATTTCCATGAGACCATCCCGAACCATAGGCTGATTTTCCTTCCTAGGGTTAAGGTTTGAGTTACGCCTGGGGTAAGGGTTCTATTAACCAGAAAGCCCTGAGTTCCAAGAACACAGCAGCTGCGAAGGACTACCCACGAAGAGCGCAAAAGTACCACAACATGCCTGCCTCCACAGCTTTTTCCTTGGGGACATGCCTAATTCCTGGCTGATTTGCCTTTCTCGTCTTGGGGTTGGGGTTCGCCTAGGGCTGGGATTTTTTTAACTAGGAAGCCCTGAGTTCCAGGCTTACTTCATCTGCCAAAGGCATCCCAAAGGGAGTGCACAAGTGCCACAACATGGCTGCTTTCACGGCTTTTCCCTTAGGAAGAACCCTAATACGCGGCTGATTTACCTTCCTAGGGTTACTGTTAGGCTTATGCCTAGGACTTTTAAAACCAGGAAGCCCTGGGCTCCAGGCACATGCAGCTGCGAAAGGCATCCCAAGAGGGCTGCAGAAGTGGCACAACTTGGCTGCCTCTGCTTCTATTCTCATGAGACCATCCCGAACCATAGGCTGATTTTCCTTCCTAGGGTTAAGGTTTGAGTTACGCCTGGGGTAAGGGTTCTATTAACCAGAAAGCCCTGAGTTCCAAGAACACAGCAGCTGCGAAGGACTTCCCAAGAAGAGCGCAAAAGTACCACAACATGCCTGCCTCCACAGCTTTTTCCTTGGGGACATGCCTAATTCCTGGCTGATTTGCCTTTCTCCTCTTAGGGTTGGGGTTCGGCCTAGGGCTAGGATTTTTAAAATCAGGAAGCCCTGAGTTCCAGGCACACTGGAGCTGTGAAAGGCATCCAAAAGGGAGTGCAAAAGTGCCACAACATGGTTGCTTTCACGGCTTTTCCCTTGGCAAGAAGCTTAACACCAGGCTGATTTCCCTTCCCATGGTTATTGTTAGGCTTAGGCCTAGGGCTAGGATTTTTAAAACTAGGAAGCCCTTAGTTCCAGGCACACTGCAGCTGTTCAAGGCATCCCAAGGGGAGTAGAAAAGTGCAACAACATGGCAGCTTTCACAGCTTTTTCCTTGGCACCATCCCTATACCTAGGCTGTTTTATCTGCCTAGGGTTAGGGTTAGGGTTCAGCCTAGGGCTTGGAGTTTTTTAACCAGGAAGCCCTGAGTTCCAGTCTTACTTCATCTGCCAAAGGCATCCCAAAGGGAGTGCAAAAGTGCCACAACATGGCTGCTTTCACGGCTTTTCCCTTAGGAAGAACCCTAATACCCGGCTGATTTACCTTCCTAGGGTTACTGTTAGGCTTAGGCCTAGGACTATTAAAACCAGGAAGCCCTGGGCTCCAGGCACACTGCAGCTGCGAAAGGCATCCCAAGGGGAGCGCAAAAGTGACACAACTTGGCTGCCACCACTGATATTTCCATGAGACCATCCCGAACCATAGGCTGCTTTTCCTTCCTAGGGTTAAGGTTTGAGTTACGCCTGGGGTAAGGGTTCTATTAACCAGAAAGCCCTGAGTTCCAAGAACACAGCAGCTGCGAAGGACTAGCCAAGAAGAGCGCAAAAGTACCACAACGTGCCTGCCTCCACAGCTTTTTCCTTGGGGACATGCCTAATTCCTGGCTGATTTGCCTTTCTCGTCTTAGGGTTGGGGTTCGGCCTAGGGCTAGGTTTTTTTTAACTAGGAAGCCCTGAGTTCCAGGCATACTTCATCTGCAAAAAGCATCCCAAAGGGAGTGCAGAAGTGCCACAACATGGCTGCTTTCACAGCTTTTCCCTTAGGAAGAACCCTAATACCCGGCTGATTTACCTTCCTAGGGTTACTGTTAGGCTTAGGCCTAGGACTTTTGAAACCAGGAAGCCCTGGGCTCCAGGCACACTGCAGCTGCGAAAGGCATCCCAAGGGGAGCGCAAAAGTGACACAACTTGGCTGCCACCACTGATATTTCCATGAGACCATCCCGAACCATAGGCTGATTTTCCTTCCTAGGGTTAAGGTTTGAGTTACGCCTGGGGTAAGGGTTCTATTAACCAGAAAGCCCTGAGTTCCAAGAACACAGCAGCTGCGAAGGACTAGCCAAGAAGAGCGCAAAAGTACCACAACGTGCCTGCCTCCACAGCTTTTTCCTTGGGGACATGCCTAATTCCTGGCTGATTTGCCTTTCTCGTCTTAGGGTTGGGGTTCGGCCTAGGGCTAGGTTTTTTTTAACTAGGAAGCCCTGAGTTCCAGGCATACTTCATCTGCAAAAAGCATCCCAAAGGGAGTGCAGAAGTGCCACAACATGGCTGCTTTCACAGCTTTTCCCTTAGGAAGAACCCTAATACCCGGCTGATTTACCTTCCTAGGGTTACTGTTAGGCTTAGGCCTAGGACTTTTAAAACCAGGAAGCCCTGGGCTCCAGGCACACTGCAGCTGCGAAAGGCATCCCAAGGGGAGCGCAAAAGTGACACAACTTGGCTGCCACCACTGATATTTCCATGAGACCATCCCGAACCATAGGCTGATTTTCCTTCCTAGGGTTAATGTTTGAGTTTCGCCTAGGGTAAGAGTTCTATTAACCAGAAAGCCCTGAGTTCCAAGAACACAGCAGCTGCGAAGGACTACCCAAGAAGAGCGCAAAAGTACCACAACATGCCTGCCTCCACAGCTTTTTCCTTGGGGACATGCCTAATTCCTGGCTGATTTGCCTTTCTCGTCTTAGGGTTGGGGTTCGGCCTAGGGCTAGGATTTTTTTAACTAGGAAGCCCTGAGTTCCAGGCTTACTGCATCTGCCAAAGGCATCCCAAAGGGAGTGCAGAAGTGCCACAACATGGCTGCTTTCACGGCTTTTCCCTTAGGAACAACCCTAATACCTGGCTGATTTACCTTCCTAGGGTTACTGTTAGGCTTAGGCCTAGGACTTTTAAAACCAGGAAGCCCTGGGCTCCAGGCACACTGCAGCTGCGAAAGGCATCCCAAGGGGAGCGCAAAAGTGACACAACTTGGCTGCCACCACTGATATTTCCATGAGACCATCCCAAACCATAGGCTGATTTTCCTTCCTCGGGTTAAGGTTTGAGTTACGCCTAGGGTAAGGGTTCTATTAACCAGAAAGCCCTGAGTTCCAAGAACACAGCAGCTGCGAAGGACTAGCCAAGAAGAGCGCAAAAGTACCACAACATGCCTGCCTCCACAGCTTTTTCCTTGGGGACATGCCTAATTCCTGGCTGATTTGCCTTTCTCGTCTTAGGGTTGGGGTTCGGCCTAGGGCTAGGATTTTTTTAACTAGGAAGCCCTGAGTTCCAGGCTTACTGCATCTGCCAAAGGCATCCCAAAGGGAGTGCAGAAGTGCCACAACATGGCTGCTTTCACGGCTTTTCCCTTAGGAAGAACCCTAATACACGGCTGATTTACCTTCCTAGGGTTACTGTTAGGCTTAGGCCTAGGACTTTTAAAACCAGGAAGCCCTGGGCTCCAGGCACATGCAGCTGTTAAAGGCATCCCAAGAGGGCCGCAGAAGTGACACAACTTGGCTTCCTCTGCTGATATTTCCATGAGACCATCCCGAACCATAGGCTGATTTTCCTTCCTAGGGTAAAGGTTTGAGTTACGCCTGGGGTAAGGGTTCTATTAACCAGAAAGCCCTGAGTTCCAAGAACACAGCAGCTGCGAAGGACTTCCCAAGAAGAGCGCAAAAGTACCACAACATGCCTGCCTCCACAGCTTTTTCCTTGGGGACATGCCTAATTCCTGGCTGATTTGCCTTTCTCCTCTTAGGGTTGGGGTTCGGCCTAGGGCTAGGATTTTTAAAATCAGGAAGCCCTGAGTTCCAGGCACACTGGAGCTGTGAAAGGCATCCAAAAGGGAGTGCAAAAGTGCCACAACATGGCTGCTTTCCCGGCTTTTTCCTTGGCAAGAAGCCTAACACCAGGCTGATTTCCCTTCCCAGGGTTACTGTTAGGCTTAGGCCTAGGGCTAGGATTTTTAAAACTTGGAAGCCCTTAGATCCAGGCACACTGCAGCTGTTCAAGGCATCCCAAGGGGAGTACAAAAGTGCAACAACATGGCAGCTTTCACAGCTTTTTCCTTGGCACCATCCCTATACCTAGGCTGTTATATCTGCCTAGGGTTAGGATTAGGGTTCAGCCTAGGGCTTGGAGTTTATTAACCAGGAAGCCCTGAGTTCCAGGCTTACTGCATCTGCCAAAGGCATCCCAAAGGGAGTGCAAAAGTTCCACAACATGGCTGCTTTCACAGCTTTTCCCTTAGGAAGAACCCTAATACGCGGCTGATTTACCTTCCTAGGGTTACTGTTAGGCTTAGGCCTAGGACTTTTAAAACCAGGAAGCCCTGGGCTCCAGGCACACTGCAGCTGCGAAAGGCATCCCAAGGGGAGCGCAAAAGTGACACAACTTGGCTGCCACCACTGATATTTCCATGAGACCATCCCGAACCATAGGCTGATTTTCCTTCCTAGGGTTAAGGTTTGAGTTACGCCTGGGGTAAGGGTTCTATTAACCAGAAAGCCCTGAGTTCCAAGGACACAGCAGCTGCGAAGGACTAGCCAAGAAGAGCGCAAAAGTACCACAACATGCCTGCCTCCACAGCTTTTTCCTTGGGGACATGCCTAATTCCTGGCTGATTTGCCTTTCTCGTCTTAGGGTTGGGGTTCGGCCTAGGGCTAGGATTTTTAAAATCAGGAAGCCCTGAGTTCCAGGCTTACTTCATCTGCAAAAAGCATCCCAAAGGGAGTGCAGAAGTGCCACAACATGGCTGCTTTCACGGCTTTTCCCTTAGGAAGAACCCTAATACCCGGCTGATTTACCTTCCTAGGGTTACTGTTAGGCTTAGGCCTAGGACTTTTAAAACCAGGAAGCCCTGGGCTCCAGGCACATGCAGCTGCGAAAGGCATCCCAAGAGGGCCGCAGAAGTGACACAACTTGGCTGCCTCTGCTTCTATTCTCATGAGACCATCCTGAACCATAGGTTGATTTTCCTTCCTAGGGTTAAGGTTTGAGTTACGCCTAGGGTAAGAGTTCTATTAACCAGAAAGCCCTGAGTTCCAAGAACACAGCAGCTGCGAAGGACTACCCAAGAAGAGCGCAAAAGTACCACAACATGCCTGCCTCCACAGCTTTTTCCTTGGGGACATGCCTAATTCCTGGCTGATTTGCCTTTCTCCTCTTAGGGTTGGGGTTCGGCCTAGGGCTAGGATTTTTTTAACTAGGAAGCCCTGAGTTCCAGGCTTACTTCATCTGCCAAAGGCATCCCAAAGGGTGTGCAAAAGTGCCACAACATGGCTGCTTTCACGGCTTTTCCCTTAGGAAGAACCCTAATACCCGGCTGATTTACCTTCCTAGGGTTACTGTTAGGCTTAGGCCTAGGACTTTTAAAACCAGGAAGCCCTGGGCTCCAGGCACACTGCAGCTGCGAAAGGCATCCCAAGGGGAGCGCAAAAGTGACACAACTTGGCTGCCACCACTGATATTTCCATGAGACCATCCCGAACCATAGGCTGATTTTCCTTCCTAGGGTTAAGGTTTGAGTTACGCCTGGGGTAAGGGTTCTATTAACCAGAAAGCCCTGAGTTCCAAGAACACAGCAGCTGCGAAGGACTAGCCAAGAAGAGCGCAAAAGTACCACAACATGCCTGCCTCCACAGCTTTTTCCTTGGGGACATGCCTAATTCCTGGCTGATTTGCCTTTCTCGTCTTAGGGTTGGGGTTCGGCCTAGGGCTAGGATTTTTTTAACTAGGAAGCCCTGAGTTCCAGGCTTACTTCATCTGCCAAAAGCATCCCAAAGGGAGTGCAGAAGTGCCACAACACGGCTGCTTTCACGGCTTTTCCCTTAGGAAGTACCCTAATACCCGGCTGATTTACCTTCCTAGGGTTACTGTTAGGCTTAGGCCTAGGACTTTTAAAACCAGGAAGCCCTGGGCTCCAGGCACATGCAGCTGTTTAAGGCATCCCAAGAGGGCTGCAGAAGTGACACAACGTGGCTGCCTCTGCTGCTATTCTCATGGGTCCATCCCGAACCATAGGCTGATTATCCTTTCTAGGGTTAAGGTTTGAGTTACGCCTGGGGTAAGGGTTCTATTAACCAGAAAGCCCTGAGTTCCAAGAACACAGCAGCTGCGAAGGACTACCCAAGAAGAGCGCAAAAGTACCACAACATGCCTGCCTCCACAGCTTTTTCCTTTGGGACATGCCTAATTCCTGGCTGATTTGCCTTTCTCGTCTTAGGGTTGGGGTTCGGCCTAGGGCTAGGATTTTTAAAATCAGGAAGCCCTGAGTTCCAGGCACACTGGAGCTGTGAAAGGCATCCAAAAGGGAGTGCAAAAGTGCCACAACATGGCTGCTTTCCCGGCTTTTTCCTTGGCAAGAAGCCTAACACCAGGCTGATTTACCTTCCCAGAGTTATTGTTAGGCTTAGGCCTAGGGCTAGGATTTTTAAAACTTGGAAGCCCTTAGATCCAGGAACACTGCAGCTGTTCAAGGCATCCCAAGGGGAGTACAATAGTGCAACAACATGGCAGCTTTCACAGCTTTTTCCTTGGCACCATCCCTATACCTAGGCTGATTTATCTGCCTAGGGTTAGGGTTAGGGTTCAGCCTAGGGCTTGGAGTTTTTTAACCAGGAAGCCCTGAGTTCCAGGCTTACTGCATCTGCCAAAGGCATCCCAAAGGGAGTGCAAAAGTGCCACAACATGGCTGCTTTCACAGCTTTTCCCTTAGGAAGAACCCTAATACGCGGCTGATTTACCTTCCTAGGGTTACTGTTAGGCTTAGGCCTAGGACTTTTAAAACCAGGAAGCCCTGGGCTCCAGGCACACTGCAGCTGTTCAAGGCATCCCAAGGGGAGCGCAAAAGTGACACAACTTGGCTGCCACCACTGATATTTCCATGAGACCATCCCGAACCATAGGCTGATTTTCCTTCCTAGGGTTAAGGTTTGAGTTACGCCTAGGGTAAGGGTTCTATTAACCAGAAAGCCCTGAGTTCCAAGAACACAGCAGCTGCGAAGGACTTCCCAAGAAGAGCGCAAAAGTACCACAACGTGCCTGCCTCCACAGCTTTTTCCTTGGGGACATGCCTAATTCCTGGCTGATTTGCCTTTCTCGTCTTAGGGTTGGGGTTCGGCCTAGGGCTAGGATTTTTTTAACTAGGAAGCCCTGAGTTCCAGGCTTACTTCATCTGCCAAAGGCATCCCAAAGGGAGTGCAGAAGTGCCACAACATGGCTGCTTTCACGGCTTTTCCCTTAGGAACAACCCTAATACGCAGCTGATTTACCTTCCTAGGGTTACTGTTAGGCTTAGGCCTAGGACTTTTAAAACCAGGAAGCCCTGGGCTCCAGGCACACTGCAGCTGCGAAAGGCATCCCAAGGGGAGCGCAAAAGTGACACAACTTGGCTGCCACCACCGATATTTCCATGAGACCATCCAGAACCATAGGCTGATTTTCCTTCCCAGGGTTTAGGTTTGAGTTACGCCTGGGGTAAGGGTTCTATTAACCAGAAAGCCCTGAGTTCCAAGAACACAGCAGCTGCGAAGGACTACCCAAGAAGAGCGCAAAAGTACCACACCATGCCTGCCTCCACAGCTTTTTCCTTGGGGACATGCCTGATTCCTGGCTGATTTGCCTTTCTCGTCTTAGGGTTGGGGTTCGGCCTAGGGCTAGGTTTATTTAACTAGGAAGCCCTGAGTTCCAGGCTTACTTCATCTGCAAAAAGCATCCCAAAGGGAGTACAGAAGTGCCACAACATGGCTGCTTTCACGGCTTTTCCCTTAGGAAGAACCCTAATACGCGGCTGATTTACCTTCCTAGGGTTACTGTTAGGCTTATGCCTAGGACTTTTAAAACCAGGAAGCCCTGGGCTCTAGGCACATGCAGCTGCGAAAGGCATCCCAAGGGGAGTACAAAAGTGCAACAACATGGCAGCTTTCACAGCTTTTTCCTTGGCACCATCCCTATACCTAGGCTGATTTATCTGCCTAGGGTTAGGGTTAGGGTTCAGCCTAGGGCTTGGAGTTTTTAACCAGGAAGCCCTGAGTTCCAGGCTTACTGCATCTGCCAAAGGCATCCCAAAGGGAGTGCAAAAGTGCCACATTATGGCTGCTTTCACGGCTTTTCCCTTAGGAAGAACCCTAATACCCGGCTGATTTACCTTCCTAGGGTTACTGTTAGGCTTAGGCCTAGGACTTTTAAAACCAGGAAGCCATGGGCTCCAGGAACTCTGCAGCTGCGAAAGGCATCCCAAGGGGAGCGCAAAAGTAAGGCAACTTGGCTGCCACCACTGATATTTCCATGAGACCATCCCGAACCATAGGCTGATTTTCCTTCCTAGGGTTAAGGTTTGAGTTACGCCTGGGGTAAGGGTTCTATTAACCAGAAAGCCCTGAGTTCCAAGAACACAGCAGCTGCGAAGGACTACCCAAGAAGAGCGCAAAAGTACCACAACGTGCCTGCCTCCACAGCTTTTTCCTTGGGGACATGCCTAATTCCTGGCTGATTTGCTTTTCTCGTCTTAGGGTTGGGGTTCGGACTAGGGCTAGGATATTTTTAACTAGGAAGCCCTGAGTTCCAGGCTTACTTCATCTGCCAAAGGCATCCCAAAGGGAGTGCAAAAGTGCCACATTATGGCTGCTTTCACGGCTTTTCCCTTAGGAAGAACCCTAATACCCGGCTGATTTACCTTCCTAGGGTTACTGTTAGGCTTAGGCCTAGGACTTTTAAAACCAGGAAGCCCTGGGCTCCAGGCACACTGCAGCTGCGAAAGGCATCCCAAGGGGAGCGCAAAAGTGACACAACTTGGCTGCTTTCACAGCTTTTTCCTTGGCACCATCCCTATACCTAGGCTGTTTTATCTGCCTAGGGTTAGGGTTAGGGTTCAGCCTAGGGCTTGGAGTTTTTTAACCAGGAAGCCCTGAGTTCCAGGCTTACTGCATCTGCCAAAGGCATCCCAAAGGGAGTGCAGAAGTGCCACAACATGGCTGCTTTCACAGCTTTTCCCTTAGGAAGAACCCTAATACCCGGCTGATTTACCTTCCTAGGGTTACTGTTAGGCTTAGGCCTAGGACTTTTAAAACCAGGAAGCCCTGGGCTCCAGGCACACTGCAGCTGCGAAAGGCATCCCAAGGGGAACGCAAAAGTGACGCTACTTGGTTGCCACCACTGATATTTCCATGAGACCATCCCGAACCATAGGCTGATTTTCCTTCCTAGGGTTAAGGTTTGAGTTACGCCTAGGGTAAGAGTTCTATTAACCAGAAAGACCTGAGTTCCAAGAACACAGCAGCTGTGAAGGACTACCCAAGAAGAGCGCAAAAGTACCACAACGTGCCTGCCTCAGCAGCTTTTACGTTGGGGTCATGCCTAATTCCTGGCTGATTTGCCTTTCTCGTCTTAGGGTTGGGGTTTGGCCTAGGGCTAGGATTTTTTTAACTAGGAAGCCCTGAGTTCCAGGCTTACTTCATCTTCCAAAGACATCCCAAAGGGTGTGCAAAAGTGCCACAACATGGCTGCTTTCACAGCTTTTCCCTTAGGAAGAACCCTAATACGCGGCTGATTTACCTTCCTAGGGTTACTGTTAGGCTTAGGCCTAGGACTTTTAAAACCAGGAAGCCCTGGGCTCCAGGCACACTGCAGCTGCGAAAGGCATCCCAAGGGGAACGCAAAAGTGACACAACTTGGCTGTCTCTGCTGCTATTCTCATGGGACCTTCCCGAACCATAGGCTGATTTTCCTTCCTAGGGTTAAGGTTTGAGTTACGCCTAGGGTAAGAGTTCTATTAACCAGAAAGCCCTGAGTTCCAAGAACACAGCAGCTGCGAAGGACTACCCAAGAAGAGCGCAAAAGTACCACAACGTGCCTGCCTCCACAGCTTTTTCCTTGGGGACATGCCTAATTCCTGGCTGATTTGCCTTTCTCGTCTTAGGGTTGGGGTTCGGCCTAGGGCTAGGATTTTTTTAACTAGGAAGCCCTGAGTTCTAGGCTTACTTCATCTGCCAAAGGCATCCCAAAGGGAGTGCAGAAGTGCCACAACATGGCTGCTTTCACGGCTTTTCCCTTAGGAAGAACCCTAATACGCGGCTGATTTACCTTCCTAGGGTTACTGTTAGGCTTAGGCCTAGGACTTTTAAAACCAGGAAGCCCTGGGCTCCAGGCACACTGCAGCTGCGAAAGGCATCCCAAGGGGAGCGCAAAAGTGACACAACTTGGCTGCCACCACTGATATTTCCATGAGACCATCCCGAACCATAGGCTGATTTTCCTTCCTAGGGTTAAGGTTTGAGTTACGCCTGGGGTAAGGGTTCTATTAACCAGAAAGCCCTGAGTTCCAAGAACACAGCAGCTGCGAAGGACTAGCCAAGAAGAGCGCAAAAGTACCACAACATGCCTGCCTCCACAGCTTTTTCCTTGGGGACATGCCTAATTCCTGGCTGATTTGCCTTTCTCGTCTTAGGGTTGGGGTTCGGCCTAGGGCTAGGATATTTTTAACTAGGAAGCCCTGAGTTCCAGGCTTACTGCATCTGCCAAAGGCATCCCAAAGGGAGTGCAGAAGTGCCACAACATGGCTGCTTTCACGGCTTTTCCCTTAGGAAGAACCCTAATACCCGGCTGATTTACCTTCCTAGGGTTACTGTTAGGCTTAGGCCTAGGACTTTTAAAACCAGGAAGCCCTGGGCTCCAGGCACTCTGCAGCTGCGAAAGGCATCCCAAGGGGAGCGCAAAAGTAAGGCAACTTGGCTGCCACCACTGATATTTCCATGAGACCATCCCGAACCATAGGCTGATTTTCCTTCCTAGGGTTAAGGTTTGAGTTACGCCTGGGGTAAGGGTTCTATTAACCAGAAAGCCCTGAGTTCCAAGAACACAGCAGCTGCGAAGGACTAGCCAAGAAGAGCGCAAAAGTACCACAACATGCCTGCCTCCACAGCTTTTTCCTTGGGGACATGCCTAATTCCTGGCTGATTTGCCTTTCTCGTCTTAGGTTTGCGGTTCGGCCTAGGGCTAGGATTTTTAAAATCAGGAAGCCCTGAGTTCCAGGCACACTGGAGCTGTGAAAGGCATCCAAAAGGGAGTGCAAAAGTGCCACAACATGGCTGCTTTCACGGCTTTTTCCTTGGCAAGAAGCCTAACACCAGGCTGATTTCCCTTCCCAGGGTTACTGTTAGGCTTAGGGCTAGGGCTAGGATATTTAAAACTAGGAAGCCCTTAGTTCCAGGCACACTGCAGCTGTTCAAGGCATCCCAAGGGGAGTACAAAAGGGCAACAACATGGCAGCTTTCACAGCTTTTTCCTTGGCACCATCCCTATACCTAGGCTGATTTATCTGCCTAGGGTTAGGGTTAGGGTTCAGCCTAGGGCTTGGAGTTTTTTAACCAGGAAGCCCTGAGTTCCAGGCACACTGGAGCTGTGAAAGGCATCCAAAAGGGAGTGCAAATGTGCCACAACATGGCTGCTTTCACGGCTTTTTCCTTGGCAAGAAGCCTAACACCAGGCTGATTTACCTTCCTAGGGTTACTGTTAGGCTTAGGCCTAGGACTTTTAAAACCAGGAAGCCCTGGGCTCCAGGAACATGCAGCTGTTTAAGGAATCCCAACAGGGCTGCAGAAGTGACACAACTTGGCTGCCACCACTGATATTTCCATGAGACCATCCCGAACCATAGGCTGATTTTCCTTCCTAGGGTTAAGGTTTGAGTTACGCCTAGGGTAAGGGTTCTATTAACCAGAAAGCCCTGAGTTCCAAGAACACAGCAGCTGTGAAGGACATCCCAAGAAGAGCGAAAAAGTACCACAACATGCCTGCCTCCACAGCTTTTTCCTTGGGGACATGCCTAATTCCTGGCTGATTTGCATTTCTCGTCTTAGGGTTGGGGTTCGGCCTAGGGCTATGAGTTTTAAAATCAGGAAGCCCTGAGTTCCAGGCTTACTTCATCTGCCAAAAGCATCCCAAAGGGAGTGCAAAAGTGCCGCAACATGGCTGCTTTCACGGCTTTTCCCTTAGGAAGAACCCTAATACCCGGCTGATTTACCTTCCTAGGGTTACTGTTAGGCTTAGGCCTAGGACTTTTAAAACCAGGAAGCCCTGGGCTCCAGGCACATGCAGCTGCGAAAGGCATCCCAAGAGGGCCGCAGAAGTGACACAACTTGGCTGTCTCTGCTGCTATTCTAAGGAGACCATCCCGAACCATAGGCTGATTTTCCTTCCTAGGGTTAAGGTTTGAGTTACGCCTAGGGTAAGGGTTCTATTAACCAGAAAGCCCTGAGTTCCAAGAACACAGCAGCTGCGAAGGACTACCCAAGAAGAGCGCAAAAGTACCACAACATGCCTGCCTCCACAGCTTTTTCCTTGGTTACATGCCTAATTCCTGGCTGATTTGCCTTTCTCGTCTTAGGGTTGGGGTTCGGCCTAGGGCTAGGATTTTTAAAATCAGGAAGCCCTGAGTTCCAGGCACACTGGAGCTGTGAAAGGCATCCAAAAGGGAGTGCAAAAGTGCCACAACATGGCTGCTTTCACGGCTTTTTGCTTGGCAAGAAGCCTAACACCAGGCTGATTTCCCTTGCCAGGGTTACTGTTAGGCTTAGGCCTAGGGCTAGGATTTTTAAAACTAGGAAGCCCTTAGTTCCAGGCACACTGCAGCTGCGAAAGGCATCCCAAGGGGAGTACAAAAGTGCAACAACATGGCAGCTTTCACAGCTTTTTCCTTGGCACCATCCCTATACCTAGGCTGTTTTATCTGCCTAGGGTTAGGGTTAGGGTTCAGCCTAGGGCTTGGAGTTTTTTAACCAGGAAGCCCTGAGTTCCAGGCTTACTGCATCTGCCAAAGGCATCCCAAAGGGAGTGGAGAAGTGCCACAACATGGCTGCTTTCACAGCTTTTCCCTTAGGAAGAACCCTAATACCCGGCTGATTTACCTTCCTAGGGTTACTGTTAGGCTTAGGCCTAGGACTTTTAAAACCAGGAAGCCCTGGGCTCCAGGCACACTGCAGCTGCGAAAGGCATCCCAAGGGGAACGCAAAAGTGACGCTACTTGGTTGCCACCACTGATATTTCCATGAGACCATCCCGAACCATAGGCTGATTTTCCTTCCTAGGGTTAAGGTTTGAGTTACGCCTAGGGTAAGAGTCCTATTAACCAGAAAGACCTGAGTTCCAAGAACACAGCAGCTGTGAAGGACTACCCAAGAAGAGCGCAAAAGTACCACAACGTGCCTGCCTCAGCAGCTTTTACGTTGGGGTCATGCCTAATTCCTGGCTGATTTGCCTTTCTCGTCTTAGGGTTGGGGTTCGGCCTAGGGCTAGGATTTTTTTAACTAGGAAGCCCTGAGTTCCAGGCTTACTTCATCTTCCAAAGACATCCCAAAGGGTGTGCAAAAGTGCCACAACATGGCTGCTTTCACAGCTTTTCCCTTAGGAAGAACCCTAATACGCGGCTGATTTACCTTCCTAGGGTTACTGTTAGGCTTAGGCCTAGGACTTTTAAAACCAGGAAGCCCTGGGCTCCAGGCACACTGCAGCTGCGAAAGGCATCCCAAGGGGAACGCAAAAGTGACACAACTTGGCTGTCTCTGCTGCTATTCTCAAGGGACCTTCCCGAACCATAGGCTGATTTTCCTTCCTAGGGTTAAGGTTTGAGTTACGCCTAGGGTAAGAGTTCTATTAACCAGAAAGCCCTGAGTTCCAAGAACACAGCAGCTGCGAAGGACTAGCCAAGAAGAGCGCAAAAGTACCACAACATGCCTGCCTCCACAGCTTTTTCCTTGGGGACATGCCTAATTCCTGGCTGATTTGCCTTTCTCGTCTTAGGGTTGGGGTTCGGCCTAGGGCTAGGATATTTTTAACTAGGAAGCCCTGAGTTCCAGGCTTACTGCATCTGCCAAAGGCATCCCAAAGGGAGTGCAGAAGTGCCACAACATGGCTGCTTTCACGGCTTTTCCCTTAGGAAGAACCCTAATACCCGGCTGATTTACCTTCCTAGGGTTACTGTTAGGCTTAGGCCTAGGACTTTTAAAACCAGGAAGCCCTGGGCTCCAGGCACTCTGCAGCTGCGAAAGGCATCCCAAGGGGAGCGCAAAAGTAAGGCAACTTGGCTGCCACCACTGATATTTCCATGAGACCATCCCGAACCATAGGCTGATTTTCCTTCCTAGGGTTAAGGTTTGAGTTACGCCTGGGGTAAGGGTTCTATTAACCAGAAAGCCCTGAGTTCCAAGAACACAGCAGCTGCGAAGGACTAGCCAAGAAGAGCGCAAAAGTACCACAACATGCCTGCCTCCACAGCTTTTTCCTTGGGGACATGCCTAATTCCTGGCTGATTTGCCTTTCTCGTCTTAGGTTTGGGGTTCGGCCTAGGCTAGGATTTTTAAAATCAGGAAGCCCTGAGTTCCAGGCACACTGGAGCTGTGAAAGGCATCCAAAAGGGAGTGCAAAAGTGCCAAAACATGGCTGCTTTCACGGCATTTTCCTTGGCAAGAAGCCTAACACCAGGCTGATTTCCCTTCCCAGGGTTACTGTTAGGCTTAGGCCTAGGGCTAGGATATTTAAAACTAGGAAGCCCTTAGTTCCAGGCACACTGCAGCTGTTCAAGGCATCCCAAGGGGAGTACAAAAGGGCAACAACATGGCAGCTTTCACAGCTTTTTCCTTGGCACCATCCCTATACCTAGGCTGATTTATCTGCCTAGGGTTAGGGTTAGGGTTCAGCCTAGGGCTTGGAGTTTTTTAACCAGGAAGCCCTGAGTTCCAGGCACACTGGAGCTGTGAAAGGCATCCAAAAGGGAGTGCAAATGTGCCACAACATGGCTGCTTTCACGGCTTTTTCCTTGGCAAGAAGCCTAACACCAGGCTGATTTACCTTCCTAGGGTTACTGTTAGGCTTAGGCCTAGGACTTTTAAAACCAGGAAGCCCTGGGCTCCAGGAACATGCAGCTGTTTAAGGAATCCCAACAGGGCTGCAGAAGTGACACAACTTGGCTGCCACCACTGATATTTCCATGAGACCATCCCGAACCATAGGCTGATTTTCCTTCCTAGGGTTAAGGTTTGAGTTACGCCTAGGGTAAGGGTTCTATTAACCAGAAAGCCCTGAGTTCCAAGAACACAGCAGCTGTGAAGGACTTCCCAAGAAGAGCGAAAAAGTACCACAACATGCCTGCCTCCACAGCTTTTTCCTTGGGGACATGCCTAATTCCTGGCTGATTTGCATTTCTCGTCTTAGGGTTGGGGTTCGGCCTAGGGCTATGAGTTTTAAAATCAGGAAGCCCTGAGTTCCAGGCTTACTTCATCTGCCAAAAGCATCCCAAAGGGAGTGCAAAAGTGCCGCAACATGGCTGCTTTCACGGCTTTTCCCTTAGGAAGAACCCTAATACCCGGCTGATTTACCTTCCTAGGGTTACTGTTAGGCTTAGGCCTAGGACTTTTAAAACCAGGAAGCCCTGGGCTCCAGGCACATGCAGCTGCGAAAGGCATCCCAAGAGGGCCGCAGAAGTGACACAACTTGGCTGTCTCTGCTGCTATTCTAATGAGACCATCCCGAACCATAGGCTGATTTTCCTTCCTAGGGTTAAGGTTTGAGTTACGCCTAGGGTAAGGGTTCTATTAACCAGAAAGCCCTGAGTTCCAAGAACACAGCAGCTGCGAAGGACTACCCAAGAAGAGCGCAAAAGTACCACAACATGCCTGCCTCCACAGCTTTTTCCTTGGTTACATGCCTAATTCCTGGCTGATTTGCCTTTCTCGTCTTAGGGTTGGGGTTCGGCCTAGGGCTAGGATTTTTAAAATCAGGAAGCCCTGAGTTCCAGGCACACTGGAGCTGTGATAGGCATCCAAAAGGGAGTGCAAAAGTGCCACAACATGGCTGCTTTCACGGCTTTTTGCTTGGCAAGAAGCCTAACACCAGGCTGATTTCCCTTGCCAGGGTTACTGTTAGGCTTAGGCCTAGGGCTAGGATTTTTAAAACTAGGAAGCCCTTAGTTCCAGGCACACTGCAGCTGCGAAAGGCATCCCAAGGGGAGTACAAAAGTGCAACAACATGGCAGCTTTCACAGCTTTTTCCTTGGCACCATCCCTATACCTAGGCTGTTTTATCTGCCTAGGGTTAGGGTTAGGGTTCAGCCTAGGGCTTGGAGTTTTTTAACCAGGAAGCCCTGAGTTCCAGGCTTACTGCATCTGCCAAAGGCATCCCAAAGGGAGTGGAGAAGTGCCACAACATGGCTGCTTTCACAGCTTTTCCCTTAGGAAGAACCCTAATACCCGGCTGATTTACCTTCCTAGGGTTACTGTTAGGCTTAGGCCTAGGACTTTTAAAACCAGGAAGCCCTGGGCTCCAGGCACACTGCAGCTGCGAAAGGCATCCCAAGGGGAACGCAAAAGTGACGCTACTTGGTTGCCACCACTGATATTTCCATGAGACCATCCCGAACCATAGGCTGATTTTCCTTCCTAGGGTTAAGGTTTGAGTTACGCCTAGGGTAAGAGTTCTATTAACCAGAAAGACCTGAGTTCCAAGAACACAGCAGCTGTGAAGGACTACCCAAGAAGAGCGCAAAAGTACCACAACGTGCCTGCCTCAGCAGCTTTTACGTTGGGGTCATGCCTAATTCCTGGCTGATTTGCCTTTCTCGTCTTAGGGTTGGGGTTCGGCCTAGGGCTAGGATTTTTTTAACTAGGAAGCCCTGAGTTCCAGGCTTTCTTCATCTTCCAAAGACATCCCAAAGGGTGTGCAAAAGTGCCACAACATGGCTGCTTTCACAGCTTTTCCCTTAGGAAGAACCCTAATAAGCGGCTGATTTACCTTCCTAGGGTTACTGTTAGGCTTAGGCCTAGGACTTTTAAAACCAGGAAGCCCTGGGCTCCAGGCACACTGCAGCTGCGAAAGGCATCCCAAGGGGAACGCAAAAGTGACACAACTTGGCTGTCTCTGCTGCTATTCTCATGGGACCTTCCCGAACCATAGGCTGATTTTCCTTCCTAGGGTTAAGGTTTGAGTTACGCCTAGGTTAAGAGTTCTATTAACCAGAAAGCCCTGAGTTCCAAGAACACAGCAGCTGCGAAGGACTACCCAAGAAGAGCGCAAAAGTACCACAACGTGCCTGCCTCCACAGCTTTTTCCTTGGGGACATGCCTAATTCCTGGCTGATTTGCCTTTCTCGTCTTAGGGTTGGGGTTCGGCCTAGGGCTAGGATTTTTTTAACTAGGAAGCCCTGAGTTCCAGGCTTACTTCATCTGCCAAAGGCATCCCAAAGGGAGTGCAGAAGTGCCACAACATGGCTGCTTTCACGGCTTTTCCCTTAGGAAGAACCCTAATACGCGGCTGATTTACCTTCCTAGGGTTACTGTTAGGCTTAGGCCTAGGACTTTTAAAACCAGGAAGCCCTGGGCTCCAGGCACACTGCAGCTGCGAAAGGCATCCCAAGGGGAGCGCAAAAGTGACACAACTTGGCTGCCACCACTGATATTTCCATGAGACCATCCCGAACCATAGGCTGATTTTCCTTCCTAGGGTTAAGGTTTGAGTTACGCCTGGGGTAAGGGTTCTATTAACCAGAAAGCCCTGAGTTCCAAGAACACAGCAGCTGCGAAGGACTACCCAAGAAGAGCGCAAAAGTACCACAACATGCCTGCCTCCACAGCTTTTTCCTTGGGGACATGCCTAATTCCTGGCTGATTTGCCTTTCTCGTCTTAGGGTTGGGGTTCGGCCTAGGGCTAGGATATTTTTAACTAGGAAGCCCTGAGTTCCAGGCTTACTGCATCTGCCAAAGGCATCCCAAAGGGAGTGCAGAAGTGCCACAACATGGCTGCTTTCACGGCTTTTCCCTTAGGAAGAACCCTAATACCCGGCTGATTTACCTTCCTAGGGTTACTGTTAGGCTTAGGCCTAGGACTTTTAAAACCAGGAAGCCCTGGGCTCCAGGCACTCTGCAGCTGCGAAAGGCATCCCAAGGGGAGCGCAAAAGTAAGGCAACTTGGCTGCCACCACTGATATTTCCATGAGACCATCCCGAACCATAGGCTGATTTTCCTTCCTAGGGTTAAGGTTTGAGTTACGCCTGGGGTAAGGGTTCTATTAACCAGAAAGCCCTGAGTTCCAAGAACACAGCAGCTGCGAAGGACTACCCAAGAAGAGCGCAAAAGTACCACAACATGCCTGCCTCCACAGCTTTTTCCTTGGGGACATGCCTAATTCCTGGCTGATTTGCCTTTCTCGTCTTAGGTTTGGGGTTCGGCCTAGGGCTAGGATTTTTGAAAATCAGGAAGCCCTGAGTTCCAGGCACACTGGAGCTGTGAAAGGCATCCAAAAGGGAGTGCAAAAGTGCCACAACATGGCTGCTTTCACGGCATTTTCCTTGGCAAGAAGCCTAACACCAGGCTGATTTCCCTTCCCAGGGTTACTGTTAGGCTTAGGCCTAGGGCTAGGATATTTAAAACTAGGAAGCCCTTAGTTCCAGGCACACTGCAGCTGTTCAAGTCATCCCAAGGGGAGTACAAAAGGGTAACAACATGGCAGCTTTCACAGCTTTTTCCTTGGCACCATCCCTATACCTAGGCTGATTTATCTGCCTAGGGTTAGGGTTAGGGTTCAGCCTAGGGCTTGGAGTTTTTTAACCAGGAAGCCCTGAGTTCCAGGCACACTGGAGCTGTGAAAGGCATCCAAAAGGGAGTGCAAATGTGCCACAACATGGCTGCTTTCACGGCTTTTTCCTTGGCAAGAAGCCTAACACCAGGCTGATTTACCTTCCTAGGGTTACTGTTAGGCTTAGGCCTAGGACTTTTAAAACCAGGAAGCCCTGGGCTCCAGGAACATGCAGCTGTTTAAGGAATCCCAAGAGGGCTGCAGAAGTGACACAACTTTGCTGCCACCACTGATATTTCCATGAGACCATCCCGAACCATAGGCTGATTTTCCTTCCTAGGGTTAAGGTTTGAGTTACGCCTAGGGTAAGGGTTCTATTAACCAGAAAGCCCTGAGTTCCAAGAACACAGCAGCTGTGAAGGACTTCCCAAGAAGAGCGCAAAAGTACCACAACATGCCTGCCTCCACAGCTTTTTCCTTGGGGACATGCCTAATTCCTGTCTGATTTGCCTTTCTCGTCTTACGGTTGGGGTTCGGCCTAGGGCTAGGATTTTTAAAATCAGGAAGCCCTGAGTTCCAGGCACACTGGAGCTGTGAAAGGCATCCAAAAGGGAGTGCAAAAGTGCCACAACATGGTTGCTTTCACGGCTTTTTCCTTGGCAAGAAGCTTAACACCAGGCTGATTTCCCTTCCCAGGGTTACTGTTAGGCTTAGGCCTTGGGCTGGGATTTTTAAAACTAGGAAGCCCTTAGATCCAGGCACACTGCAGCTGTTCAAGGCATCCCAAGGGGAGTACAAAAGTGCAACAACATGGCAGCTTTCACAGCTTTTTCCTTGGCACCATCGCTATACCT
The DNA here is from genome assembly GCA_036010785.1 of Ammospiza maritima maritima. Lineage (NCBI taxonomy): Eukaryota > Metazoa > Chordata > Aves > Passeriformes > Passerellidae > Ammospiza > Ammospiza maritima. The sequence goes on from JAYKTQ010000382.1 coordinate 23,048, forward strand.
AGGCTGTTTTATCTGCCTAGGTTTAGGGTATGGGTTATGGTTCAGCCTAGGGCTTGGAGTTTTTTAACCAGGAAGCCCCGAGTTCCAGGCTTACTGCATCTGCCAAAGGCATCCCAAAGGGAGTGCAGAAGTGCCACAACATGGATGCTTTCACAGCTTTTCCCTTAGGAACAACACTAATACCCGGCTGATTTACCTTCCTAGGGTTACTGATAGGCTTAGGCCTAGGACTTTTAAAACCAGGAAGCCCTGGGCTCCAGGCACACTGCAGCTGCGAAAGGCATCCCAAGGGGAGCGCAAAAGTGACGCTACTTGGTTGCCACCACTGATATTTCCATGAGACCATCCCGAACCATAGGCTGATTTTCCTTCCTAGGGTTAAGTTTTGAGTTACGCCTAGGGTAAGGGTTCTATTAACCAGAAAGCCCTGAGTTCCAAGAACACAGCAGCTGCGAAGGACTACCCAAGAAGAGCGCAAAAGTACCACAACATGCCTGCCTCCACAGCTTTTTCCTTGAGGACATGCCTAATTCCTGGCTGATTTGCCTTTCTCGTCTTAGGGTTGGGGTTCGGCCTAGGGCTAGGATTTTTTTAACTAGGAAGCCCTGAGTTCCAGGCTTACTGCATCTGCCAAAGGCATCCCAAAGGGAGTGCAGAAGTGCCACAACATGGCTGCTTTCACGGCTTTTCCCTTAGGAAGAACCCTAATACCCGGCTGATTTACCTTCCTAGGGTTACTGTTAGGCTTAGGCCTAGGACTTTTAAAACCAGGAAGCCCTGGGCTCCAGGCACACTGCAGCTGCGAAAGACATCCCAAGGGGAGCGCAAAAGTGACACAACTTGGCTGCCTCTGCTTCTATTCTCATGAGACCATCCTGAACCATAGGCTGATTTTCCTTCCTAGGGTTAAGGTTTGAGTTACGCCTAGGGTAAGAGTTCTATTAACCAGAAAGCCCTGAGTTCCAAGAACACAGCAGCTGCGAAGGACTACCCAAGAAGAGCGCAAAAGTACCACAACGTGCCTGCCTCCACAGCTTTTTCCTTGGGGACATGCCTAATTCCTGGCTGATTTGCCTTTCTCGTCTTAGGGTTGGGGTTCGGCCTAGGGCTAGGATTTTTAAAATCAGGAAGCCCTGAGTTCCAGGCACACTGGAGCTGTGAAAGGCATCCAAAAGGGAGTGCAAAAGTGCCACAACATGGTTGCTTTCACGGCTTTTTCCTTGGCAAGAAGCTTAACACCAGGCTGATTTCCCTTCCCAGGGTTTCTGTTAGGCTTAGGCCTAGGGCTAGGATTTTTAAAACTAGGAAGCCCTTAGATCCAGGCACACTGCAGCTGTTCAAGGCATCCTAAGGGGAGTACAAAAGTGCAACAACATGGCAGCTTTCACAGCTTTTATCTTGGAACCATCCCTATACCTAGGCTGTTTTATATGCCTAGGGTTAGGGTTAGGGTTCAGCCTAGGGCTTGGAGTTTTTTAACTAGGAAGCCCTGAGTTCCAGGCTTACTTCATCTACAAAAAGCATCCCAAAGGGAGTGCAGAAGTGCCACAACATGGCTGCTTTCACGGCTTTTCCCTTAGGAAGAACCCTAATACCCGTCTGATTTACCTCCCTAGGGTTACTGTTAGGCTTAGGCCTAGGACTTTTAAAACCAGGAAGCCCTGGGCTCCAGGCACACTGCAGCTGCGAAAGGCATCCCAAGTGGAGCGCAAAAGTGACGCTACTTGGTTGCCACCACTGATATTTCCATGAGACCATCCCGAACCATAGGCTGATTTTCCTTCCTAGGGTTAAGGTTTGAGTTACGCCTAGGGTAAGGGTTCTATTAACCAGAAAGCCCTGAGTTCCAAGAACACAGCAGCTGCGAAGGACTAGCCAAGAAGAGCGCAAAAGTACCACAACATGCCTGCCTCCACAGCTTTTTCCCTGGGGACATGCCTAATTGCTGGCTGATTTGCCTTTCTCGTCTTAGGGTTGGGGTTCGGCCTAGGGCTAGGATTTTTAAAATCAGGAAGCCCTGAGTTCCAGGCACACTGGAGCTGTGAAAGGCATCCCAAAGGGAGTGCAAAAGTGCCACAACATGGCTGCTTTCACGGCTTTTTCCTTGGCAAGAAGCCTAACACCAGGCTGATTTCCCTTCCCAGGGTTACTGTAAGGCTTAGGACTAGCGCTAGGATTTTTAAAACTAGGAAGCCCTTAGCTCCAGGCACACTGCAGCTGTTCAAGGCATCCCAAGGGGAGTACAATAGTGCAACAACATGGCAGCTTTCACAGCTTTTTCCTTGGCACCATCCCTATACCTAAGCTGATTTATCTGCCTAGGGTTAGGGTTAGGCTTCCGCCTAGGGCTTGGAGATTTTAACCAGGAAGCCCTGAGTTCCAGGCTTACTGCATCTGCCAAAGGCATCCCAAGGGGAGCGCAAAAGTGACGCAACTTGGCTGCCACCACTGATATTTCCATGAGACCATCCCGAACCATAGGCTGATTTTCCTTCCTAGGGTTAAGGTTTGAGTTATGCCTGGGGTAAGGGTTCTATTAACCAGAAAGCCCTGAGTTCCAAGAACACAGCAGCTGCGAAGGACTACCCAAGAAGAGTGCAAAAGTACCACAACATGCCTGCCTCCACAGCTTTTTCCTTGGGGACATGCCTGATTCCTGGCTGATTTGCCTTTTTCGTCTTAGGGTTGGGGTTCGGCCTAGGGCTAGGATATTTTTTTACTAGGAAGCCCTGAGTTCCAGGCTTACTTCATCTGCAAAAAGCATCCCAAAGGGAGTGCAGAAGTGCCACAACATGGCTGCTTTCACGGCTTTTCCCTTAGGAAGAACCCTAATACCCGGCTGATTTACCTTCCTAGGGTTACTGTTAGGCTTAGGCCTAGGACTTTTAAAACCAGGAAGCCCTGGGCTCCAGGCACATGCAGCTGCGAAAGGCATCCCAAGAGGGCCGCAGAAGTGACACAACTTGGCTGCCTCTGCTTCTCTTCTCATGAGACCATCCTGAACCATAGGCTGATTTTCCTTCCAAGGGTTAAGGTTTGAGTTACGCCTAGGGTAAGAGTTCTATTAACCAGAAAGCCCTGAGTTCCAAAAACACAGCAGCTGCGAAGGACTACCCAAGAAGAGCGCAAAAGTACCACAACGTGCCTGCCTCCACAGCTTTTTCCTTGGGGACATGCCTAATTCCTGGCTGATTTGCCTTTCTCGTCTTAGGGTTGGGGTTCGGCCTAGGGCTAGGATATTTTTAACTAGGAAGCCCTGAGTTCCAGGCTTACTTCATCTGCCAAAGGCATCCCAAAGGGAGTGCAAAAGTGCCACAACATGGCTGCTTTCACGGCTTTTCCCTTAGGAAGAACCGTAATACGCGGCTGATTTACCTTCCTAGGGTTACTGTTAGGCTTAGGCCTAGGACTTTTAAAACCAGGAAGCCCTGGGCTCCAGGCACACTGCAGCTGCCAAAGGTATCCCAAGTGGAGTGCAAAAGTGACGCTAATTGGTTGCCACCACTGATATTTCCATGAGGCCATCCCGAACCATAGGCTGATTTTCCTTCCTAGGGTTAAGGTTTGAGTTACGCCTAGGGTAAGGGTTCTATTAACCAGAAAGCCCTGAGTTCCAAGAACACAGCAGCTGCGAAGGACTAGCCAAGAAGAGCGCAAAAGTACCACAACATGCCTGCCTCCACAGCTTTTTCCCTGGGGACATGCCTAATTGCTGGCTGATTTGCCTTTCTCGTCTTAGGGTTGGGGTTCGGCCTAGGGCTAGGATTTTTAAAATCAGGAAGCCCTGAGTTCCAGGCACACTGGAGCTGTGAAAGGCATCCAAAAGGGAGTGCAAAAGTGCCACCACATGGCTGCTTTCACGGCTTTTTCCTTGGCAAGAAGCCTAACACCAGGCTGATTTCCCTTCCCAGGGTTACTGTAAGGCTTAGGCCTAGCGCTAGGATTTTTAAAACTAGGAAGCCCTTAGCTCCAGGCACACTGCAGCTGTTCAAGGCATCCCAAGGGGAGTACAATAGTGCAACAACATGGCAGCTTTCACAGCTTTTTCCTTGGCACCATCCCTATACCTAGGCTGATTTATCTGCCTAGGGTTAGGGTTAGGGTTCAGCCTAGGGCTTGGAGATTTTAACCAGGAAGCCCTGAGTTCCAGGCTTACTGCATCTGCCAAAGGCATCCCAAAGGGAGTGCAGAAGTGCCACAACATGGCTGCTTTCACGGCTTTTCCCTTAGGAAGAACCCAAATACCCGGCTGATTTACCTTCCTAGGGTTACTGTTGGGCTTAGGCCTAGGACTTTTAAAACCAGGAAGCCCTGGTCTCCAGGCACACTGCAGCTGTTAAAGGCATCCCAAGGGGAGCGCAAAAGTGACACAACTTGGCTGCCACCACTGATATTTCCATGAGACCATCCCGAACCATAGCCTGATTTTCCTTCCTAGGGTTAAGGTTTGAGTTACGCCTAGGGTAAGGGTTCTATTAACCAGAAAGCCCTGAGTTCCAAGAACACAGCAGCTGCGAAGGACTTCCCAAGAAGAGCGCGAAAGTACCACACCATGCCTGCCTCCACAGCTTTTTCCTTGGGGACATGCCTAATTCCTGGCTGATTTGCCTTTCTCGTCTTAGGGTTGGGGTTCGGCCTAGGGCTAGGATTTTTTTAACTCGGAAGCCCTGAGTTCCAGGCTTACTGCATCTGCCAAAGGCATCCCAAAAGGAGTGCAGAAGTGCCACAACATGGCTGCTTTCACGGCTTTTCCCTTAGGAAGAACCCTAATACGCGGCTGATTTACCTTCCTAGGGTTACTGTTAGGCTTAGGCCTAGGACTTTTAAAACCAGGAAGCCCTGGGCTCCAGGCACACTGCAGCTGTTAAAGGCATCCCAAGAGGGCTGCAGAAGTGACACAACTTGGCTGCCTCTGCTGCTATTCTTATGAGACCATCCCGAACCATAGGCTGATTTTCCTTCCTAGGGTTAAGTTTTGAGTTATGCCTGGGGTAAGGGTTCTATTAACCAGAAAGACCTGAGTTCCAAGAACACAGCAGCTGCGAAGGACTACCCAAGAAGAGCGCAAAAGTACCACAACATGCCTGCCTCCACAGCTTTTTCCTTGGGGACATGCCTAATTCCTGGCTGATTTGCCTTTCTCGTCTTAGGGTTGGGGTTCGGCCTAGGGCTAGGATTTTTTTAACTAGGAAGCCCTGAGTTCCAGGCTTATTTCATCTGCAAAAAGCATCCAAAAGGGAGTGCAAAAGTGCCAAAACATGGCTGCTTTCACGGCTTTTTCCTTGGCAAGAAGCCTAACACCAGGCTGATTTCCCTTCCCAGGGTTACTGTAAGGCTTAGGCCTAGGGCTAGGATTTTTAAAACTAGGAACCCCTTAGTTCCAGGCACACTGCAGCTGTTCAAGGCATCCCAAGAGGGCCGCAGAAGTGACACAACTTGGCTGCCTCTGCTGCTATTCTCATGAGTCCATCCCGAACCATAGGCTGATTTTCCTTCCTAGGGTGAGGGTTAGAGTTACGCCTAGGGTTAGTGTTTTTTTAACCAGAAAGCCCTGAGTTCCAAGAACACAGCAGCTGCGAAGGACTACCCAAGAGGAGGGGAAAAGTGCCACAACATGGCTGCCTCCAGCGCTTTTTCCTTGGGACCATCATTGAACCTAGGCTGATTTACTTGCCTCCAGTTGCACCTATGGTCACGCCAAGGGACAGGGATTTTAAATCAGTAAACCCTGAGCTCCAGACCCAGTGCAGCTGCAAAAGGCTTCCCAAGGGCAGCCAAAAATTGCCTCAACATGCTCCTTCCAGTGCTTTTTTCCTTGGGAACATCCCTATACCCAGGCTGATTTATCTGCCTAGGGTTAGGGTTAGGGTTCAGCCTAGAGATAGGATTTTTTCAAACCGGAAGCCCTGAATTCCAGGCACACTGCAGCTGTTAAAGGCAGTGTTCTACGTCAACCGCAACTTAGTCTGAAATAAATGCTTTTTCCCTGAGAGCATCTGAGAGGTTTGCATGAAGCACTGATATCTGACATTTGCAATTTTGAATAGGAGAGGAGAAAGAAAATGGGAAGAAGTTTTTAATTTTAGTGGTTTCAATGTTAATTTCCGTACACTTTTTCAAAACTTGTCAGCTCAAATGCCCATCAACATCTTTTAGTCATCTGTAAGTCAGTATTCATATAAAATGTGCTTCAAATCAAAAGAATTTCAAATTTGCACTCCAAATTTCTATGCCTAGATTTATGATTTCCTACACATATTAGATGAAAGGAAGGCCTTTTTTACTGTGGGAGTGCTGGAACACTGGAACAGGTTGCCCAGGGAAGTTGTGGGTGTCCCATCCCTGAAAGTATTCAAGGTCAGCTTGGACGGGGCTTGGAGCAGCAACAAAGGAGAAGCTTGATGGTAGAGAAACAAAGTTGGACTATAGAAGAAACTGGGATTGAAGTATAGGAGCAAGTTTTCTCTCAGCTCTTGGGGTAAATTCAAAGTTGTACAAAATTACATTTATCTGTGCTATTCACTACTGTAACAGAAATGTTCATGAAAACTGTACAGAAGATAGCAAATTTTAAAAGAGATAAGAATTACAGCATAAAATCCATGGGATGGGTTACAACATGAGACACTCTCTAAGAGAAAATCTCTGTGTTTCAGCACTTCATCATGGTAAGATTTCATGAAGTGCCAAAGAAGGCGGCAAAATATCATTCGGGACGTTATTTCCTGGAATTCAGCCTGGCCATTAGTAGGAACTGGGTTTGAACACATCATGTAGATATACCACACACACTTTCCCTTCACTGAAAAATGACTGTTTACAACGAAGAAGCAATTGACGATCAAAATTGATTGAAAGCATCTTAAACATGTCAAGTATTTCATTGTAGATGATCTGTGATCCAAATGCTTCTTCCACCTTCGAGAGGGACAGAACAATTCTTCCATATCATGATGGTTTAAAATTGTATCAACCAATGTTTTCTGCTGAAAAGATAGCATCTATTTTTTTCTATTTTTGGAAGAAAATATTCCTAGACATACAACAGGTGAGAACTAAGTAATTTTAAAGAAACAAATGAAAAGAAAATATTCTGTAAATAGAATGAAATGAAAAGCTGTGTTTTAAATAGGAGCTAAATATGAAACAGAATTTTTGTACCAGGCATTTGAATTACTGCACCAGCTCTTTTGCCCATCAAGAGAGGCGTTTAGCATTTCAGTCTTTTCCAAGGTGTTCATGATCTGCTATGCTGATCTCTGTGTGTGCCTAGGTGTGTGTGGAAGGGGGGGCATGTGAAGGGGAGTGTGTATGTTTGCTTTACAATTGTTGTGGCAGATTCATGCCTCAGCTCCACATTTTGTTTTAGAAAGGTCACACAGAGTGGATGTGAAGTTTACTATCAACAAGAGATCAATTCCCAAATCATCCATTTCACTCTACCTTATAAATCATGTGCTTTGTTGCATATTTTATCAAATCTACTTTCAAGCCAGATGGAGGAAGGAGGATGTGGCAATCCCTCCACCATCTTGCAACTTTTATGCAAGTAGGTTTTCAAGAAAATCATCATTTCTCTTTGAAATATGTCTGGAACAGGCATGATGGTAGTGTCAACCTGTTGGAGTTTTTGTTGCTGGAAGAAGTTATACAAAAGGATTGGTTTTTACATTGACCAGTTACTGAATCAAGCTCAGGAATACATTGGAAATTCAACTGGGGCCTCCTTTCCCCAGCAGACTACTTCTAGAACGAGCTTGTACACTGAAGCTTACTCTTTTGCCCTCTTTTTGTTTCTTTCCTATTTTCTTGGCTTCTTTGCCACTCTCTAGACAATTTTGGAACTTTTTTCCCAACTCAAATGGTTTCAATAGTCTGATTGTGATCATACATTTTTACAAGGAATTTTTAAAATCTTTCCTCCAGTTAAGAAAGTCAAGGACTTAGGTCTTTTTCTTCCCTTATCAATATTGCAATGAAATTGATAAGTAAAGACCAACTCTTTCTTTTTGTTTTTAACCCAAGCAGATAATTCCCATCCATTCATCCATTTGGTGGACCAATAGTTGCCATTCTGATGGAAGTTGTCACTTCTTAACAATAGGCATTCTGTGACTATGTTGACAGCACTTTGGGTGAAGATCCTAACTGGTCTTAGATACACATAGGGAGAAATTTGCTCAGCCAGTGTTAGTCTTAAGCATGCGTATCAGAAGATCTTTCTAGAGCTGGGAATTTTCCCATGAAAGGGATTCAGTTAGGGAAGAGACACTTGCCCCAGAGGTTTACATTCTTCTTGAAGACTGCTTAAGGAACTTAGATGCCATGTCCATTTGGATCTGTGTCTGCACAGAACTTTGTCATGCCAGTGCTTGAAATGCATCTTGAAGAGAATTCACTAGCACAGAATGAATGAGAGTGGAAGGGGTTGGTGGGGCTAACCAGGCCCAACCCCCCTGCCTAAACCAGGATACCTAGAGCCTCTTGCCCAGGATTCTATCTGGGTGTACTTTGAATGTCTTCAAAGATCCAGGCTCCACAATCTTTCTGGGCAGTCTGTGCCGTGGTTCACTCACCCTCACAGTAAAGAATCATTTCCTGATGTTCCTGTATTTCAGTGTGTGCCCACTGCCTCTTGTCTTTTCACTCAGCATCACTGAAAAGACACTGATTCCCTCCCCTTTGCACTATTGCTTCCATATGGATGTGTGCTGCCATGTAGAGATATGTCAAAAACCTCCCTGAAGCCCAGGCAGATAATATTCCCTTCATCTACCAGTCAAGTTGATTCATCAGAGGAGTTTAAAGTTATGTTCAGCATGAAATGCCCCTGAAAAATCATGCTAACTACATTATTGTGTCGTCTTTCATGTGCCTGGAATGGTTATCCAGGAAGAGCTGCTTCATCAAATTCCTGGGTATAAAAAAGAGGCTGGCTGGTTTGTACGATTGCGAGTCCTCCTAATTGCCTTTTTTGAAGATGAGTGTCATTTGCTTACATCCAGTCCTTAGCCTCTCTTGTCGTCTACATCTTAGCAAAAAGCTTTTCCACTATGTCTGGCGAGGAAAAACTGTGCCAGCACAGAAAACATCTCGCATCGTGTTCTAGACGTTGCACGGAGGTGTGCCGAGTGTTTGGCATGAAGAAAAGAAAAGTAGTCCAAAACAGCTTCCAAGCGAATGTTCATGTGATTGGAAAAGTCAGGAGAGTGCAAAGGTACTGTTTTCTATCAGTTGGCAAGCTGCGCACACAATCCCAGTGTTGTACAGCTTCCTTCTTCACCTTTCCGAAGGTGCCGCTCTCTCCGGCTCCCGGAGGCGAAGAAGCGGCTTCTTCGCGCAAAGACGATTGTGCCGCTCACTGTGCACTCCTTAGCGCGGCTTCTGCCGAAAGACGCCCGGGAGCGGCTCTTAGCTCCGGACAGCATCGTACCTTCGTCTTTAGCGTCTCTTCTCGTCTACATCTTAGCAAAAAGCTTTTCTACTATGTCTGGCGAGGAAAAACTGTGCCAGCACAGAAAACATCTCCCATCGTGTTCTAGACGTTGCACGGAGGTGTGCCGAGTGTTTGGCATGAAGGAAAGAAAAGTTGTCCAAAACAGCTTCCAATCGAATGTTCATGTGATTGGAAAAGTCAGGAGAGTGCAAAGGTACTGTTTTCTAGCAGTTGGCAAGCTGCGCACACAATCCCAGTGTTGTACAGCTTCCTTCTTCACCTTTCCGAAGGTGCCGCTCTCTCCGGCTCCCGGAGGCGAAGAAGCGGCTTCTTCGCGCAAAGACGATTGTGCCGTTCACTGTGCTCTCCTTAGCGCGGCTTCTGCCGAAAGACGCCCGGGAGCGGCTCTTAGCTCCGGACAGCATCGTACCTTCGTCTTTAGCGTCTCTTCTCGTCTACATCTTAGCAAAAAGCTTTTCCACTATGTCTGGCGAGGAAAAACTGTGCCAGCACAGAAAACATCTCCCATCGTGTTCTAGACGTTGCACGGAGGTGTGCCGAGTGTTTGGCATGAAGGAAAGAAAAGTTGTCCAAAACAGCTTCCAATCGAATGTTCATGTGATTGGAAAAGTCAGGAGAGTGCAAAGGTACTGTTTTCTAGCAGTTGGCAAGCTGCGCACACAATCCCAGTGTTTTACAGCGTCCTTCTTCACCTTTCCGAAGGTGCCGCTCTCTCCGGCTCCCGGAGGCGAAGAAGCGGCTTCTTCGCGCAAAGACGATTGTGCCGCTCACTGTGCACTCCTTAGCGCGGCTTCTGCCGAAAGACGCCCGGGAGCGGCTCTTAGCTCCGGACAGCATCGTACCTTCGTCTTTAGCGTCTCTTCTCGTCTACATCTTAGCAAAAAGCTTTTCTACTATGTCTGGCGAGGAAAAACTGTGCCAGCACAGAAAACATCTCCCATCGTGTTCTAGACGTTGCACGGAGGTGTGCCGAGTGTTTGGCATGAAGGAAAGAAAAGTTGTCCAAAACAGCTTCCAATCGAATGTTCATGTGATTGGAAAAGTCAGGAGAGTGCAAAGGTACTGTTTTCTAGCAGTTGGCAAGCTGCGCACACAATCCCAGTGTTGTACAGCTTCCTTCTTCACCTTTCCGAAGGTGCCGCTCTCTCCGGCTCCCGGAGGCGAAGAAGCGGCTTCTTCGCGCAAAGACGATTGTGCCGCTCACTGTGCACTCCTTAGCGCGGCTTCTGCCGAAAGACGCCCGGGAGCGGCTCTTAGCTCCGGACAGCATCGTACCTTCGTCTTTAGCGTCTCTTCTCGTCTACATCTTAGCAAAAAGCTTTTCCACTATGTCTGGCGAGGAAAAACTGTGCCAGCACAGAAAACATCTCCCATCGTGTTCTAGACGTTGCACGGAGGTGTGCCGAGTGTTTGGCATGAAGGAAAGAAAAGTTGTCCAAAACAGCTTCCAATGGAATGTTCATGTGATTGGAAAAGTCAGGAGAGTGCAAAGGTACTGTTTTCTAGCAGTTGGCAAGCTGCGCACACAATCCCAGTGTTGTACAGCTTCCTTCTTCACCTTTCCGAAGGTGCCGCTCTCTCCGGCTCCCGGAGGCGAAGAAGCGGCTTCTTCGCGCAAAGACGATTGTGCCGCTCACTGTGCACTCCTTAGCGCGGCTTCTGCCGAAAGACGCCCGGGAGCGGCTCTTAGCTCCGGACAGCATCGTACCTTCGTCTTTAGCATCTTTTGTGGTCTACATCTTAGTAAAAAGCTTTTCTACTATGTCTGGCGAGGAAAAACTGTGCCAGCACAGAAAACATCTCCCATCGTGTTCTAGACGTTGCACGGAGGTGTGCCGAGTGTTTGGCATGAAGGAAAGAAAAGTTGTCCAAAACAGCTTCCAATCGAATGTTCATGTGATTGGAAAAGTCAGGAGAGTGCAAAGGTACTGTTTTCTAGCAGTTGGCAAGCTGCGCACACAATCCCAGTGTTGTACAGCTTCCTTCTTCACCTTTCCGAAGGTGCCGCTCTCTCCGGCTCCCGGAGGCGAAGAAGCGGCTTCTTCGCGCAAAGACGATTGTGCCGCTCACTGTGCACTCCTTAGCGCGGCTTCTGCCGAAAGACGCCCGGGAGCGGCTCTTAGCTCCGGACAGCATCGTACCTTCGTCTTTAGCGTCTCTTCTCGTCTACATCTTAGCAAAAAGCTTTTCCACTATGTCTGGCGAGGAAAAACTGTGCCAGCACAGAAAACATCTCCCATCGTGTTCTAGACGTTGCACGGAGGTGTGCCGAGTGTTTGGCATGAAGGAAAGAAAAGTTGTCCAAAACAGCTTCCAATCGAATGTTCATGTGATTGGAAAAGTCAGGAGAGTGCAAAGGTACTGTTTTCTAGCAGTTGGCAAGCTGCGCACACAATCCCAGTGTTTTACAGCGTCCTTCTTCACCTTTCCGAAGGTGCCGCTCTCTCCGGCTCCCGGAGGCGAAGAAGCGGCTTCTTCGCGCAAAGACGATTGTGCCGCTCAATGTGCTCTCCTTAGCGCGGCTTCTGCCGAAAGACGCCCGGGAGCGGCTCTTAGCTCCGGACAGCATCGTACCTTCGTCTTTAGCGTCTCTTCTCGTCTACATCTTAGCAAAAAGCTTTTCTACTATGTCTGGCGAGGAAAAACTGTGCCAGCACAGAAAACATCTCCCATCGTGTTCTAGACGTTGCACGGAGGTGTGCCGAGTGTTTGGCATAAAGGAAAGAAAAGTTGTCCAAAACAGCTTCCAATCGAATTTTCATGTGATTGGAAAAGTCAGGAGAGTGCAAAGGTACTGTTTTCTATCAGTTGGCAAGCTGCGCACACAATCCCAGTGTTGTACAGCTTCCTTCTTCACCTTTCCGAAGGTGCCGCTCTCTCCGGCTCCCGGAGGCGAAGAAGCGGCTTCTTCGCGCAAAGACGATTGTGCCGCTCACTGTGCACTCCTTAGCGCGGCTTCTGCCGAAAGACGCCCGGGAGCGGCTCTTAGCTCCGGACAGCATCGTACCTTCGTCTTTAAAGTCTCTTCTCGTCTACATCTTAGCAAAAAGCTTTTCCACTATGTCTGGCGATGAAAAACTGAGCCAGCACAGAAAACATCTCCTATCGTGTTCTAGACGTTGCACAGAGGTGTGCCGAGTGTTTGGCATGAAGGAAAGAAAAGTTGTCCAAAACAGCTTCCAATCGAATGTTCATGTGATTGGAAAAGTCAGGAGAGTGCAAAGGTACTGTTTTCTAGCAGTTGGCAAGCTGCGCACACAATCCCAGTGTTGTACAGCTTCCTTCTTCACCTTTCCGAAGGTGCCGCTCTCTCCGGCTCCCGGAGGTGAAGAAGCGGCTTCTTCGCGCAAAGACGATTGTGCCGCTCACTGTGCTCTCCTTAGCGCGGCTTCTGCCGAAAGACGCCCGGGAGCGGCTCTTAGCTCCGGACAGCATCGTACCTTCGTCTTTAGCGTCTCTTCTCGTCTACATCTTAGCAAAAAGCTTTTCTACTATGTCTGGCGAGGAAAAACTGTGCCAGCACAGAAAACATCTCCCATCGTGTTCTAGACGTTGCACGGAGGTGTGCCGAGTGTTTGGCATGAAGGAAAGAAAAGTTGTCCAAAACAGCTTCCAATCGAATGTTCATGTGATTGGAAAAGTCAGGAGAGTGCAAAGGTACTGTTTTCTAGCAGTTGGCAAGCTGCGCACACAATCCCAGTGTTGTACAGCTTCCTTCTTCACCTTTCCGAAGGTGCCGCTCTCTCCGGCTCCCGGAGGCGAAGATACGGCTTCTTCGCGCAAAGACGATTGTGCCGCTCACTGTGCACTCCTTAGCGCGGCTTCGGCCGAAAGATGCTCGGGAGCGGCTCTTAGCTCCGGACAGCATCGTACCTTCGTCTTTAGCGTCTCTTCTCGTCTACATCTTAGCAAAAAGCTTTTCTACTATGTCTGGCGAGGAAAAACTGTGCCAGCACAGAAAACATCTCCCATCGTGTTCTAGACGTTGCACGGAGGTGTGCCGAGTGTTTGGCATGAAGGAAAGAAAACTTGTCCAAAACAGCTTCCAATCGAATGTTCATGTGATTGGAAAAGTCAGGAGAGTGCAAAGGTACTGTTTTCTAGCAGTTGGCAAGCTGCGCACACAATCCCAGTGTTGTACAGCTTCCTTCTTCACCTTTCCGAAGGTGCCGCTCTCTCCGGCTCCCGGAGGCGAAGAAGCGGCTTCTTCGCGCAAAGACGATTGTGCCGCTCACTGTGCTCTCCTTAGCGCGGCTTCTGCCGAAAGACGCCCGGGAGCGGCTCTTAGCTCCGGACAGCATCGTACCTTCGTCTTTAGCGTCTCTTCTCGTCTACATCTTAGCAAAAAGCTTTTCTACTATGTCTGGCGAGGAAAAACTGTGCCAGCACAGAAAACATCTCCCATCGTGTTCTAGACGTTGCACGGAGGTGTGCCGAGTGTTTGGCATGAAGGAAAGAAAAGTTGTCCAAAACAGCTTCCAATCGAATGTTCATGTGATTGGAAAAGTCAGGAGAGTGCAAAGGTACTGTTTTCTAGCAGTTGGCAAGCTGCGCACACAATCCCAGTGTTGTACAGCTTCCTTCTTCACCTTTCCGAAGGTGCCGCTCTCTCCGGCTCCCGGAGGCGAAGAAGCGGCTTCTTCGCGCAAAGACGATTGTGCCGCTCACTGTGCACTCCTTAGCGCGGCTTCTCCCGAAAGACGCCCGGGAGCGGCTCTTAGCTCCGGACAGCATCGTACCTTCGTCTTTAGCGTCTCTTCTCGTCTACATCTTAGCAAAAAGCTTTTCCACTATGTCTGGCGAGGAAAAACTGTGCCAGCACAGAAAACATCTCCCATCGTGTTCTAGACGTTGCACGGAGGTGTGCCGAGTGTTTGGCATGAAAGAAAGAAAACTTGTCCAAAACAGCTTCCAATCGAATGTTCATGTGATTGGAAAAGTCAGGAGAGTGCAAAGGTACTGTTTTCTAGCAGTTGGCAAGCTGCGCACACAATCCCAGTGTTGTACAGCTTCCTTCTTCACCTTTCCGAAGGTGCCGCTCTCTCCGGCTCCCGGAGGCGAAGAAGCGGCTTCTTCGCGCAAAGACGATTGTGCCGCTCACTGTGCACTCCTTAGCGCGGCTTCTGCCGAAAGACGCCCGGGAGCGGCTCTTAGCTCCGGACAGCATCGTACCTTCGTCTTTAGCGTCTCTTCTCGTCTACATCTTAGCAAAAAGCTTTTCTACTATGTCTGGCGAGGAAAAACTGTGCCAGCACAGAAAACATCTCCCATCGTGTTCTAGACGTTGCACGGAGGTGTGCCGAGTGTTTGGCATGAAGGAAAGAAAAGTTGTCCAAAACAGCTTCCAATCGAATGTTCATGTGATTGGAAAAGTCAGGAGAGTGCAAAGGTACTGTTTTCTAGCAGTTGGCAAGCTGCGCACACAATCCCAGTGTTGTACAGCTTCCTTCTTCACCTTTCCGAAGGTGCCGCTCTCTCCGGCTCCCGGAGGCGAAGAAGCGGCTTCTTCGCGCAAAGACGATTGTGCCGCTCACTGTGCACTCCTTAGAGCGGCTTCTGCCGAAAGACGCCCGGGAGCGGCTCTTAGCTCCGGACAGCATCGTACCTTCGTCTTTAGCGTCTTTTGTGGTCTACATCTTAGTAAAAAGCTTTTCTACTATGTCTGGCGAGGAAAAACTGTGCCAGCACAGAAAACATCTCCCATCATGTTCTAGACGTTGCACGGAGGTGTGCCGAGTGTTTGGCATGAAGGAAAGAAAAGTTGTCCAAAACAGCTTCCAATCGAATGTTCATGTGATTGGAAAAGTCAGGAGAGTGCAAAGGTACTGTTTTCTAGCAGTTGGCAAGCTGCGCACACAATCCCAGTGTTGTACAGCTTCCTTCTTCACCTTTCCGAAGGTGCCGCTCTCTCCGGCTCCCGGAGGCGAAGAAGCGGCTTCTTCGCGCAAAGACGATTGTACCGGTCACAGTGCACTCCTTAGCGCGGCTTCTGCCGAAAGACGCCCGGGAGCGGCTCTTAGCTCCGGACAGCATCGTACCTTCGTCTTTAGCGTCTCTTCTCGTCTACATCTTAGCAAAAAGCTTTTCCACTATGTCTGGCGAGGAAAAACTGTGCCAGCACAGAAAACATCTCCCATCGTGTTCGAGACGTTGCACGATCCCTATACCTAGGCTGCTTTTCCTTCCTGGGGATAGGGTTAGGCTTCAGCCTAGGGCTTGGATTTTTTTAACCAGGAAGCCCTGAGTTCCAGGCTTACTGCATCTGCCAAAGGCATCCAAAAGGGAGTGCAGAAGTGCCACAACATGGCTGCTTTCACGGCTTTTCCCTTTGGAAGAACCCTAATACCCGGCTGATTTACCTTCCTAGGGTTACTGTTAGGCTTAGGCCTAGGACTTTTAAAACCAGGAAGCCCTGGGCTCCAGGCATATGGAGCTGGTAAAGGCATCCCAAGAGGGCCGCAGAAGTGACACAACTTGGCTGCCTCTGCTTCTATTCTCATGAGACCATCCCGAACCATAGGCTGATTTTCCTTCCTAGGGTTAAGGTTTGAGTTTCGCCTAGCGTAAGAGTTCTATTAACCAGAAAGCCCTGAGTTCCAAGAACACAGCAGCTGCGAAGGACTAGCCAAGAAGAGCGCAAAAGTACCACAACATGCCTGCCTCCACAGCTTTTTCCTTGGGGACATGCCTAATTCCTGGCTGATTTGCCTTTCTCGTCTTAGGGTTGGGGTTCGGCCTAGGGCTAGGATTTTTTTAACTAGGAAGCCCTGAGTTCCAGGCTTATTTCATCTGCAAAAAGCATCCAAAAGGGAGTGCAGAAGTGCCACAACATGGCTGCTTTCACGGCTTTTCCCTTAGGAAGAACCCTAATACGCGGCTGATTTACCTTCCTAGGGTTACTGTTAGGCTTAGGCCTAGGACTTTTAAAACCAGGAAGCCCTGGGCTCCAGGCACACTGCAGCTGCGAAAGGCATCCCAAGGGGAGCGCAAAAATGACACAACTTGGTTGCCACCACTGATATTTCCATGAGACCATCCCGAACCATAGGCTGATTTTCCTTCCTAGGGTTAAGGTTTGAGTTACGCCTAGGGTAAGGGTTCTATTAACCAGAAAGCCCTGAGTTCCAAGAACACAGCAGCTGCGAAGGACTACCCAAGAAGAGCGCAAAAGTACCACAACATGCCTGCCTCCACAGTTTTTCCTTGGGGACATGCCTAATTCCTGGCTGATTTGCCTTTCTCGTCTTAGGGTTGGGGTTCGGCCTAGGGCTAGGATTTTTAAAATCAGGAAGCCCTGAGTTTCAGGCACACTGGAGCTGTGAAAGGCATCCAAAAGGGAGTGCAAAAGTGCCACAACATGGCTGCTTTCACGGCTTTTTCATTGGCAAGAAGCCTAACACCAAGCTGATTTCCCTTCCCAGGGTTACTGTTAGGCTTAGGCCTAGGGCTAGGATTTTTAAAACTAGGAAGCCCTGAGTTCCAGGCTTACTGCATCTGCCAAAGGCATCCCAAAGGGAGTGCAGAAGTGCCGCAACATGGCTGCTTTCACGGCTTTTCCCTTAGGAAGAAACCTAATACCCGGCTGATTTACCTTCCTAGGGTTACTGTAAGGCTTAGGCCTAGGACTTTTAAAACCAGGAAGCCCTGGGCTCCAGGCATATGCAGCTGTTAAAGGCATCCCAAGGGGAGCGCAAAAGTGACACAACTTGGCTGCCACCACTGATATTTCCATGAGACCATCCCGAACCATAGGCTGATTTTCCTTCCTAGGGTTAAGGTTTGAGTTATGCCTGGGGTAAGGGTTCTATTAACCAGAAAGCCCTGAGTTCCAAGAACACAGCAGCTGCGAAGGACTAGCCAAGAAGAGCGCAAAAGTACCACAACATGCCTGCCTCCACAGATTTTTCCTTGGGGACATGCCTAATTCCTGGCTGATTTGCCTTTCTCGTCTTAGGGTTGGGGTTCGGCCTAGGGCTAGGATTTTTTTAACTAGGAAGCCCTGAGTTCCAGGCTTACTGCATCTGCCAAAGGCATCCAAAAGGGAGTGCAGAAGTGCCACAACATGGCTGCTTTCACGGCTTTTCCCTTAGGAAGAACCCTAATACGCGGCTGATTTACCTTCCTAGGGTTACTGTTAGGCTTAGGCCTAGGACTTTTAAAACCAGGAAGCCCTGGGCTCCAGGCACACTGCAGTTGCGAAAGGCATCCCAAGGGGAGCGCATAAGTGACACAACTTGGTTGCCACCACTGATATTTCCATGAGACCATCCCGAATCATAGGCTGATTTTCCTTCCTAGGGTTAAGGTTTGAGTTACGCCTAGGGTAAGGGTTCTATTAACCAGAAAGCCCTGAGTTCCAAGAACACAGCAGCTGCGAAGGACTACCCAAGAAGAGCGCAAAAGTACCACAACATGCCTGCCACCACAGCTTTTTCCTTGGGGACATGCCTAATTCCTGGCTGATTTGCCTTTCTCGTCTTAGGGTTCGGGTTCGGCCTAGGGCTAGGATTTTTTTAACTAGGAAGCCCTGAGTTCCAGGCTTACTTCATCAGCCAAAGGCATCCCAAAGGGAGTGCAAAAGTGCCACAACATGGCTGCTTTCACGGCTTTTCCCTTAGGAAGAACCCTAATATCCGGCTGATTTACCTTCCTAGGGTTACTGTTAGGCTTAGGCCTAGGACTTTTAAAACCAGGAAGCCCTGGGCTCCAGGCACACTGCAGCTGCGAAAGGAATCCCAAGGGGAGCGCAAAAGTGACACAACTTGGCTGCCACCACTGATATTTCCATGAGACCATCCCGAACCATAGGCTGATTTTCCTTCCTAGGGTTAAGGTTTGAGTTACGCCTAGGGTAAGGGTTCTATTAACCAGAAAGCCCTGAGTTCCAAGAACACAGCAGCTGCGAAGGACTAGCCAAGAAGAGCGCAAAAGTACCACAACATGCCTGCCTCCACAGCTTTTTCCTTGGGGACATGCCTAATTCCTGGCTGATTTGCCTTTCTCGTCTTAGGGTTGGGGTTCGGCCTAGGGCTAGGATTTTTTTAACTAGGAAGCCCTGAGTTCCAGGCTTACTTCATCTGCCAAAAGCATCCCAAAGGGAGTGCAGAAGTGCCACAACATGGCTGCTTTCACGGCTTTTCCCTTAGGAAGAACCCTAATACGCGGCTGATTTACCTTCCTAGGGTTACTGTTAGGCTTAGGCCTAGGACTTTTAAAACCAGGAAGCCCTGGGCTCCAGGCACACTGCAGCTGCGAAAGGCATCCCAAGGGGAGCGCAAAAGTGACGCAACTTGGCTGCCACCACTGATATTTCCATGAGACCATCCTGAACCATAGGCTGATTTTCCTTCCTAGGGTTAAGGTTTGAGTTACGCCTAGGGTAAGGGTTCTATTAACCAGAAAGCCCTGAGTTCCAAGAACACAGCAGCTGCGAAGGACTACCCAAGAAGAGCGCAAAAGTACCACAACATGCCTGCCTCCACAGCTTTTTCCTTGGGGACATGCCTAATTCCTGGCTGATTTGCCTTTCTCGTCTTAGGGTTGGGGTTCGGCCTAGGGCTAGGATTTTTAAAATCAGGAAGCCCTGAGTTCCAGGCACACTGGAGCTGTGAAAGGCATCCAAAAGGGAGTGCAAAAGTGCAACAACATGGCTGCTTTCACGGCTTTTTCATTGGCAAGAAGCCTAACACCAGGCTGATTTCCCTTCCCAGGGTTACTGTTAGGCTTAGGCCTAGGGCTAGGATTTTTAAAACTAGGAAGCCCTGAGTTCCAGGCTTACTGCATCTGCCAAAGGCATCCCAAAGGGAGTGCGAAGTGCCACAACATGGCTGCTTTCACGGCTTATCCCTTAGGAAGAAACCTAATACCCGGCTGATTTACCTTCTTAGGGTTACTGTTAGGCTTAGGCCTAGGACTTTTAAAACCAGGAAGCCCTGGGCTCCAGGCATATGCAGCTGTTAAAGGCATCCCAAGAGGGCCGCAGAAGTGACACAACTTGGCTGCCTCTGCTTCTATTCTCATGAGACCATCCTGAACCATAGGCTGATTTTCCTTCCTAGGGTTAAGGTTTGAGTTTCGCCTAGCGTAAGAGTTCTATTAACCAGAAAGCCCTGAGTTCCAAGAACACAGCAGCTGCGAAGGACTAGCCAAGAAGAGCGCAAAAGTACCACAACGTGCCTGCCTCCACAGCTTTTTCCTTGGGGACATGCCTAATTCCTGGCTGATTTGCCTTTCTCGTCTTAGTGTTGGGGTTCGGCCTAGGGCTAGGATATTTTTAACTAGGAAGCCCTGAGTTCCAGGCTTACTGCATCTGCCAAAGGCATCCCAAAGGGAGTGCAGAAGTGCCACAACATGGCTGCTTTCACGGCTTTTCCCTTAGGAAGAACCCTAATACGCGGCTGATTTACATTCCTAGGGTTACTGTTAGGCTTAGGCCTAGGACTTGTAAAACCAGGAAGCCCTGGGCTCCAGGCACACTGCAGCTGCGAAAGGCATCCCAAGGGGAGCGCAAAAGTGACACAACTTGGCTGCCACCACTGATATTTCCATGAGACCATCCCGAACCATAGGCTGATTTTCCTTCCTAGGGTTAAGGTTTGAGTTACGCCTGGGGTAAGGGTTCTATTAACCAGAAAGCCCTGAGTTCCAAGAACACAGCAGCTGCGAAGGACTAGCCAAGAAGAGCGCAAAAGTACCACAACATGCCTGCCTCCACAGCTTTTTCCTTGGGGACATGCCTAATTCCTGGCTGATTTGCCTTTCTCGTCTTAGGGTTGGGGTTCGGCCTAGGGCTAGGATTTTTAAAATCAGGAAGCCCTGATTTCCAGGCACACTGGAGCTGTGAAAGGCATCCAAAAGGGAGTGCAAAAGTGCCACAACATGGCTGCTTTCACGGCTTTTTCATTGGCAAGAAGCCTAACACCAGGCTGATTTCCATTCCCAGGGTTACTGTTAGGCTTAGGCCTAGGGGTAGGATTTTTAAAACTAGGAAGCCCTGAGTTCCAGGCTTACTGCATCTGCCAAAGGCATCCCAAAGGGAGTGCAGAAGTGCCACAACATGGCTGCTTTCACGGCTTTTCCCTTAGGAAGAACCCTAATACCCGGCTGATTTACCTTCCTAGGGTTACTGTTAGGCTTAGGCCTAGGACTTTTAAAACCAGGAAGCCCTGGGCTCCAGGCACACTGCAGCTGTTAAAGGCATCCCAAGAGGGCTGCAGAAGTGACACAACTTGGCTGCCTCTGCTGCTATTCTTATGAGACCATCCCGAACCATAGGCTGATTTTCCTTCCTAGGGTTAAGTTTTGAGTTATGCCTGGGGTAAGGGTTGTATTAACCAGAAAGCCCTGAGTTCCAAGAACACAGCAGCTGCGAAGGACTAGCCAAGAAGAGCGCAAAAGTACCACAACATGCCTGCCTCCACAGCTTTTTCCTTGGGGACATGCCTAATTCCTGGCTGATTTGCCTTTCTCGTCCTAGGGTTGGGGTTCGGCCTAGGGCTAGGATTTTTTTAACTAGGAAGCCCTGAGTTCCAGGCTTTTTTCATCTGCAAAAAGCATCCAAAAGGGAGTGCAAAAGTGCCACAAAATGGCTGCATTCACGGCTTTTTCCTTGGCAAGAAGCCTAACACCAGGCTGATTTCCCTTCCCAGGGTTACTGTAAGGCTTAGGCCTAGGGCTAGCATTTTTAAAACTAGAAAGCCCTTAGATCCAGGCACACTGCAGCTGTTCAAGGCATCCCAAGGGGAGTACAAAAGTGCAGCAAAATGGCAGCTTTCACAGCTTTTTCCTTGGCACCATCCCTATACCTAGGCTGATTTATCTGCCTAGGGTTAGGGTTAGGGTTCAGCCTAGGGCCTGGAGATTTTAACCAGGAAGCCCTGAGTTCCAGGCTTACTGCATCTGCCAAAGGCATCCCAAAGGGAGTGCAGAAGTGCCACAACATGGCTGCTTTCACGGCTTTTCCCTTAGGAAGAACCCTAATACCCGGCTGATTTACCTTCCTAGGGTTACTGTTAGGCTTAGGCCTAGGACTTTTAAAACCAGGAAGCCCTGGGCTCCAGGCACACTGCAGCTGTTAAAGGCATCCCAAGAGGGCTGCAGAAGTGACACAACTTGGCTGCCTCTGCTGCTATTCTTATGAGACCATCCCGAACCATAGGCTGATTTTCCTTCCTAGGGTTAAATTTTGAGTTATGCCTGGGGTAAGGGTTCTATTAACCAGAAAGCCCTGAGTTCCAAGAACACAGCAGCTGCGAAGGACTACCCAAGAAGAGCGCAAAAGTACCACAACATGCCTGCCTCCACAGCTTTTTCCTTGGGGACATGCCTAATTCCTGGCTGATTTGCCTTTCTCGTCTTAGGGTTGGGGTTCGGCCTAGGGCTAGGATTTTTTTAACTAGGAAGCCCTGAGTTCCAGGCTTATTTCATCTGCAAAAGGCATCCAAAAGGGAGTGCAAAAGTGCCACAACATGGCTGCATTCACGGCTTTTTCCTTGGCAAGAAGCCTAACACCAGGCTGATTTCCCTTCCCAGGGTTACTGTAAGGCTTAGGCCTAGGGCTAGCATTTTTAAAACTAGGAAGCCCTTAAATCCAGGCACACTGCAGCTGTTCAAGGCATCCCAAGGGGAGTACAAAAGTGCAACAACATGGCAGCTTTCACAGCTTTTTCCTTGGCACCATCCCTATACCTAGGCTGATTTATCTGCCTAGGGTTAGGGTTAGGGTTCAGCCTAGGGCCTGGAGATTTTAACCAGGAAGCCCTGAGTTCCAGGCTTACTGCATCTGCCAAAGGCATCCCAAAGGGAGTGCAGAAGTGCCACAACATGGCTGCTTTCAAGGCTTTTCCCTTAGGAAGAACCCTAATACCCGGCTGATTTACCTTCCTAGGGTTACTGTTAGGCTTAGGCCTAGGACTTTTAAAACCAGGAAGCCCTGGGCTCCAGGCACACTGCAGCTGCGAAAGGCATCCCAAGGGGAGCGCAAAAGTGACACAACTTGGCTGCCACCACTGATATTTCCATGAGACCATCCCGAACCATAGGCTGATTTTCCTTCCTAGGGTTAAGGTTTGAGTTACGCCTGGGGTAAGGGTTCTATTAACCAGAAAGCCCTGAGTTCCAAGAACACAGCAGCTGCGAAGGACTAGCCAAGAAGAGCGCAAAAGTACCACAACATGCCTGCCTCCACAGCTTTTTCCTTGGGGACATGCCTAATTCCTGGCTGATTTGCCTTTCTCGTCTTAGGGTTGGGGTTCGGCCTAGGGCTAGGATTTTTAAAATCAGGAAGCCCTGAGTTCCAGGCACACTGGAGCTGTGAAAGGCATCCAAAACGGAGTGCAAAAGTGCCACAACATGGCTGCTTTCACGGCTTTTTCCTTGGCAAGAAGCTTAACACCAGGCTGATTTCCCTTGCCAGGGTTACTGTTAGGCTTAGGCCTAGGGGTAGGATTTTTAAAACTAGGAAGCCCTGAGTTCCAGGCTTACTGCATCTGCCAAAGGCATCCCAAAGGGAGTGCAGAAGTGCCACAACATGGCTGCTTTCACGGCTTTTCCCTTAGGAAGAACCCTAATACGCGGCTGATTTACCTTCCTAGGGTTACTGTTAGGCTTAGGCCTAGGACTTTTAAAACCAGGAAGCCCTGGGCTCCAGGCACACTGCAGCTGTTAAAGGCATCCCAAGAGGGCTGCAGAAGTGACACAACTTGGCTGCCTCTGCTGCTATTCTTATGAGACCATCCCGAACCATAGGTCTGAGTTTCCTCCTAGGGTTAAGTTTGAGTTATGCCTGGCGTAAGGTTGTATTAACCGAGAAGGTTCCAAGAACACAGCAGCTGAGCAGAAGGACTACTCCAAGACGAGCCGCAAAAGAGCCACAACGTAGCCACAGCTTCCTGACTGCCTCCTTCCTCGGCTGCATTCTTGCCTTTCTCGTCTTAGGTTTGGGGTTCGGCCTAGGGCTAGGATTTTTTTACTCTAGGAAGCCCTGAGTTCCAGGCTTATTTCATCTGCAAAAAGCATCCAAAAGGGAGTGCAAAAGTGCCACATATGGCTGCATTCACGGCTTTTTCCTTGGCAAGAAGCCTAACACCAGGCTGATTTCCCTTCCCAGGGTTACTGTAAGGCTTAGGCCTAGGGCTAGCATTTTTAAAACAAGGAAGCCCTTAGATCCAGGCACACTGCAGCTGTTCAAGGCATCCCAAGGGGAGTACAAAAGTGCAACAAAATGGCAGCTTTCACAGCTTTTTCCTTGGCACCATCCCTATACCTAGGCTGATTTATCTGCCTAGGGTTAGGGTTAGGGTTCAGCCTAGGGCCTGGAGATTTTAACCAGGAAGCCCTGAGTTCCACGCTTACTGCATCTGCCAAAGGCATCCCAAAGGGAGTGCAGAAGTGCCACAACATGGCTGCTTTCACGGCTTTTCCCTTAGGAAGAACCCTAATATGCGGCTGATTTACCTTCCTAGGGTTACTGTTAGGCTTAGGCCTAGGACTTTTAAAACCAGGAAGCCCTGGGCTCCAGGCACACTGCAGCTGTTAAAGGCATCCCAAGAGGGCTGGAGAAGTGACACAACTTGGCTGCCTCTGCTGCTATTCTTATGAGACCATCCCGAACCATAGGCTGATTTTCCTTCCTAGGGTTAAATTTTGAGTTATGCCTGGGGTAAGGGTTCTATTAACCAGAAAGCCCTGAGTTCCAAGAACACAGCAGCTGCGAAGGACTACCCAAGAAGAGCGCAAAAGTACCACAACATGCCTGCCTCCACAGCTTTTTCCTTGGGGACATGCCTAATTCCTGGCTGATTTGCCTTTCTCGTCTTAGGGTTGGGGTTCGGACTAGGGCTCGGATTTTTAAAATCAGGAAGCCCTGAGTTCCAGGCACACTGGAGCTGTGAAAGGCATCCAAAAGGGAGTGCAAAAGTGCCACAACATGGCTGCTTTCACGGCTTTTTCCTTGGCAAGAAGCCTAACACCAGGCTGATTTCCCTTCCCAGGGTTACTGTAAGGCTTAGGCCTAGGGCTAGGATTTTTAAAACTAGGAAGCCCTTAGTTCCAGGCACACTGCAGCTGTTCAAGGCATCCCAAGAGGGCCGCAGAAGTGACACAACTTGGCTGCCTCTGCTGCTATTCTCATGAGTCCATCCCGAACCATAGGCTGATTTTCCTTCCTAGGGTGAGGGTTAGAGTTACGCCTAGGGTTAGTGTTTTTTTAACCAGAAAGCCCTGAGTTCCAAGAACACAGCAGCTGCGAAGGACTACCCAAGAGGAGGGGAAAAGTGCCACAACATGGCTGCCTCCAGCGCTTTTTCCTTGGGACCATCATTGAACCTAGGCTGATTTACTTGCCTCCAGTTGCACCTATGGTCACGCCAAGGGATAGGGATTTTAAATCAGTAAACCCTGAGCTCCAGACCCAGTGCAGCTGCAAAAGGCTTCCCAAGGGCAGCCAAAAATTGCCTCAACATGCTCCTTCCAGTGCTTTTTTCCTTGGGAACATCCCTATACCCAGGCTGATTTATCTGCCTAGGCTTAGGGTTAGGGTTCAGCCTAGAGATAGGATTTTTTCAAACAGGAAGCCCTGAATTCCAGGCACACTGCAGCTGTTAAAGGCAGTGTTCTACGTCAACCGCAACTTAGTCTGAAATAAATGCTTTTTCCCTGAGAGCATCTGAGAGGTTTGCATGAAGCACTGATATCTGACATTTCCAATTTTGAATAGGAGAGGAGAAAGAAAATGGGAAGAAGTTTTTAATTTTAGTGGTTTCAATGTTAATTTCCGTACACTTTTTCAAAACTTGTCAGCTCAAATGCCCATCAACATCTTTTAGTCGTCTGTAAGTCAGTATTCATATAAAATGTGCTTCAAATCAAAAGAATTTCAAATTTGCACTCCAAATTTCTATGCCTAGATTTATGATTTCCTACACATATTAGATGAAAGGAAGGCCTTTTTTACTGTGGGAGTGCTGCAACACTGGAACAGGTTGCCCAGGGAAGTTGTGGGTGTCCCATCCCTGAAAGTATTCAAGGTCAGCTTGGACGGGGCTTGGAGCAGCAACAAAGGAGAAGCTTGATGGTAGAGAAACAAAGTTGGACTATAGAAGAAACTGGGATTGAAGTATAGGAGCAAGTTTTCTCTCAGCTCTTGGGGTAAATTCAAAGTTGTACAAAATTACATTTATCTGTGCTATTCACTACTGTAACAGAAATGTTCATGAAAACTGTACAGAAGATAGCAAATTTTAAAAGAGATAAGAATTACAGCATAAAATCCATGGGACGGGTTACAACATGAGACACTCTCTAAGAGAAAATCTCTGTGTTTCAGCACTTCATCATGGTAAGATTTCATGAAGTGCCAAAGAAGGCGGCAAAATATCATTCGGGACGTTATTTCCTGGAATTCAGCCTGGCCATTAGTAGGAACTGGGTTTGAACACATCATGTAGATATACCACACACACTTTCCCTTCACTGAAAAATGACTGTTTACAACGAAGAAGCAATTGACGATCAAAATTGATTGAAAGCATCTTAAACATGTCAAGTATTTCATTGTAGATGATCTGTGATCCAAATGCTTCTTCCACCTTCGAGAGGGACAGAACAATTCTTCCATATCATGATGGTTTAAAATTGTATCAACCAATGTTTTCTGCTGAAAAGATAGCATCTATTTTTTTCTATTTTTGGAAGAAAATATTCCTAGACATACAACAGGTGAGAACTAAGTAATTTTAAAGAAACAAATGAAAAGAAAATATTCTGTAAATAGAATGAAATGAAAAGCTGTGTTTTAAATAGGAGCTAAATATGAAACAGAATTTTTGTACCAGGCATTTGAATTACTGCACCAGCTCTTTTGCCCATCAAGAGAGGCGTTTAGCATTTCAGTCTTTTCCAAGGTGTTCATGATCTGCTATGCTGATCTCTGTGTGTGCCTAGGTGTGTGTGGAAGGGGGGGCATGTGAAGGGGAGTGTGTATGTTTGCTTTACAATTGTTGTGGCAGATTCATGCCTCAGCTCCACATTTTGTTTTAGAAAGGTCACACAGAGTGGATGTGAAGTTTACTATCAACAAGAGATCAATTCCCAAATCATCCATTTCACTCTACCTTATAAATCATGTGCTTTGTTGCATATTTTATCAAATCTACTTTCAAGCCAGATGGAGGAAGGAGGATGTGGCAATCCCTCCACCATCTTGCAACTTTTATGCAAGTAGGTTTTCAAGAAAATCATCATTTCTCTTTGAAATATGTCTGGAACAGGCATGATGGTAGTGTCAACCTGTTGGAGTTTTTGTTGCTGGAAGAAGTTATACAAAAGGATTGGTTTTTACATTGACCAGTTACTGAATCAAGCGCAGGAATACATTGGAAATTCAACTGGGGCTTCCTTTCCCCGGCAGACTACTTCTAGAACGAGCTTGTACACTGAAGCTTACTCTTTTGCCCTCTTTTTGTTTCTTTCCTATTTTCTTGGCTTCTTTGCCACTCTCTAGACAATTTTGGAACTTTTTTCCCAACTCAAATGGTTTCAATAGTCTGATTGTGATCATACATTTTTATAAGGAATTTTTAAAATCTTTCCTCCAGTTAAGAAAGTCAAGGACTTAGGTCTTTTTCTTCCCTTATCAATATTGCAATGAAATTGATAAGTAAAGACCAACTCTTTCTTTTTGTTTTTAACCCAAGCAGATAATTCCCATCCATTCATCCATTTGGTGGACCAATGGTTGCCATTCTGATGGAAGTTGTCACTTCTTAACAATAGGCATTCTGTGACTATGTTGACAGCACTTTGGGTGAAGATCCTAACTGGTCTTAGATACACATAGGGAGAAATTTGCTCAGCCAGTGGCAGTCTTAAGCATGCGTATCAGAAGATCTTTCTAGAGCTGGGAATTTTCCCATGAAAGGGATTCAGTTAGGGAAGAGACACTTGCCCCAGAGGTTTACATTCTTCTTGAAGACTGCTTAAGGAACTTAGATGCCATGTCCATTTGGATCTGTGTCTGCACAGAACTTTGTCATGCCAGTGCTTGAAATGCATCTTGAAGAGAATTCACTAGCACAGAATGAATGAGAGTGGAAGGGGTTGGTGGGGCTAACCAGGCCCAAACCCCCTGCCTAAACCAGGATACCTAGAGCCTCTTGCCCAGGATTCTATCTGGGTGTACTTTGAATGTCTTCAAAGATCCAGGCTCCACAATCTTTCTGGGCAGTCTGTGCCGTGGTTCACTCACCCTCACAGTAAAGAATCATTTCCTGATGTTCCTGTATTTCAGTGTGTGCCCACTGCCTCTTGTCTTTTCACTCAGCATCACTGAAAAGACACTGATTCCCTCCCCTTTGCACTATTGCTTCCATATGGATGTGTGCTGCCATGTAGAGATATGTCAAAAACCTCCCTGAAGCCCAGGCAGATAATATTCCCTTCATCTACCAGTCAAGTTGATTCATCAGAGGAGTTTAAAGTTATGTTCAGCATGAAATGCCCCTGAAAAATCATGCTAACTACATTATTGTGTCGTCTTTCATGTGCCTGGCAAGGTTTTCCAGGAAGAGCTGCTTCATCAACTTCCTGGGTATAAAAAAGAGGCTGGCTGGTTTGTACGATTGCGAGTCATCCTAATTGCCTTTTTTGAAGATGAGTGTCATTTGCTTACATCCAGTCCTTAGCCTCTCTTGTCGTCTACATCTTAGCAAAAAGCTTTTCCACTATGTCTGCCAAGGAGAAATCATGCCAGCACAGAAAACATCTCCTATCGTGTTCTAGACGTTGCACGGAGGTGTGCCGAGTGTTTGGCATGAAGGAAAGAAAAGTTGTCCAAAACAGCTTCCAATCGAATGTTCATGTGATTGGAAAAGTCAGGAGAGTGCAAAGGTACTGTTTTCTAGCAGTTGGCAAGCTGCGCACACAATCCCAGTGTTGTACAGCTTCCTTCTTCACCTTTCCGAAGGTGCCGCTCTCTCCGGCTCCCGGAGGCGAAGAAGCGGCTTCTTCGCGCAAAGACGATTGTGCCGCTCACTGTGCACTCCTTAGCGCGGCTTCTGCCGAAAGACGCCCGGGAGCGGCTCTTAGCTCCGGACAGCATCGTACCTTCGTCTTTAGCGTCTCTTCTCGTCTACATCTTAGCAAAAAGCTTTTCTACTATGTCTGGCGAGGAAAAACTGTGCCAGCACAGAAAATATCTCCCATCGTGTTCTAGACGTTGCACGGAGGTGTGCCGAGTGTTTGGCATGAAGAGAAGAAAACTTGTCCAAAACAGCTTCCAATCGAATGTTCATGTGATTGGAAAAGTCAGGAGAGTGCAAAGGTACTGTTTTCTATCAGTTGGCAAGCTGCGCACACAATCCCAGTGTTGTACAGCTTCCTTCTTCACCTTTCCGAAGGTGCCGCTCTCTCCGGCTCCCGGAGGCGAAGAAGCGGCTTCTTCGCGCAAAGACGATTGTGCTGCTCACTGTGCTCTGCTTAGCGCGGCTTCTGCCGAAAGACGCCCGGGAGTGGCTCTTAGCTCCGGACAGCATCGTACCTTCGTCTTTAGCGTCTCTTCTCGTCTACATCTTAGCAAAAAGCTTTTCTACTATGTCTGGCGAGGAAAAACTGTGCCAGCACAGAAAACATCTCCCATCGTGTTCTAGACGTTGCACGGAGGTGTGCCGAGTGTTTGGCATGAAGGAAAGAAAAGTTGTCCAAAACAGCTTCCAATCGAATGTTCATGTGATTATAAAAGTCAGGAGAGTGCAAAGGTACTGTTTTCTAGCAGTTGGCAAGCTGCGCACACAATCCCAGTGTTGTACAGCTTCCTTCTTCACCTTTCCGAAGGTGCCGCTCTCTCCGGCTCCCGGAGGCGAAGAAGCGGCTTCTTCGCGCAAAGACGATTGTGCCGCTCACTGTGCACTCCTTAGCGCGGCTTCTGCCGAAAGACGCCCGGGAGCGGCTCTTAGCTCCGGACAGCATCGTACCTTCGTCTTTAGCGTCTCTTCTCGTCTACATCTTAGCAAAAAGCTTTTCTACTATGTCTGGCGAGGAAAAACTGTGCCAGCACAGAAAACATCTCCCATCGTGTTCTAGACGTTGCACGGAGGTGTGCCGAGTGTTTGGCATGAAGAAAAGAAAAGTTGTCCAAAACAGCTTCCAATGGAATGTTCATGTGATTGGAAAAGTCAGGAGAGTGCAAAGGTACTGTTTTCTAGCAGTTGGCAAGCTGCGCACACAATCCCAGTGTTGTACAGCTTCCTTCTTCACCTTTCCGAAGGTGCCGCTCTCTCCGGCTCCCGGAGGCGAAGAAGCGGCTTCTTCGCGCAAAGACGATTGTGCCGCTCACTGTGCACTCCTTAGCGCGGCTTCTGCCGAAAGACGCCCGGGAGCGGCTCTTAGCTCCGGACAGCATCGTACCTTCGTCTTTAGCGTCTCTTCTCGTCTACATCTTAGCAAAAAGCTTTTCTACTATGTCTGGCGAGGAAAAACTGTGCCAGCACAGAAAACATCTCCCATCGTGTTCTAGACGTTGCATGGAGGTGTGCCGAGTGTTTGGCATGAAGGAAAGAAAAGTTGTCCAAAACAGCTTCCAATCGAATGTTCATGTGATTGGAAAAGTCAGGAGAGTGCAAAGGTACTGTTTTCTAGCAGTTGGCAAGCTGCACACACAATCCCAGTGTTGTACAGCTTCCTTCTTCACCTTTCCGAAGGTGCCGCTCTCTCCGGCTCCCGGAGGCGAAGAAGCGGCTTCTTCGCGCAAAGACGATTGTACCGGTCACAGTGCACTCCTTAGCGCGGCTTCTGCCGAAAGACGCCCGGGAGCGGCTCTTAGCTCCGGACAGCATCGTACCTTCGTCTTTAGCGTCTCTTCTCGTCTACATCTTAGCAAAAAGCTTTTCCACTATGTCTGGCGAGGAAAAACTGTGCCAGCACAGAAAACATGTCCCATCGTGTTCGAGACGTTGCACGATCCCTATACCTAGGCTGCTTTTCCTTCCTGGGGATAGGGTTAGGCTTCAGCCTAGGGCTTGGAGTTTTTTAACCAGGAAGCCCTGAGTTCCAGGCTTACTGCATCTGCCAAAGGCATCCCAAAGGGAGTGCAGAAGTGCCACAACATGGCTGCTTTCACGGCTTTTCCCTTAGGAAGAACCCTAATACCCGGCTGATTTACCTTCCTAGGGTTACTGTTAGGCTTAGGCCTAGGACTTTTAAAACCAGGAAGCCCTGGGCTCCAGGCACACTGCAGCTGCGAAAGGCATCCCAAGGGGAGCGCAAAAATGACACAACTTGGCTGCCACCACTGATATTTCCATGAGACCATCCCGAACCATAGGCTTATTTTCCTTCCTAGGGTTAAGGTTTGAGTTATGCCTGGGGTAAGGGTTCTATTAACCAGAAAGCCCTGAGTTCCAAGAACACAGCAGCTGCGAAGGACTAGCCAAGAAGAGCGCAAAAGTACCACAACATGCCTGCCTCCACAGCTTTTTCCTTGGGGACATGCCTAATTCCTGGCTGATTTGCCTTTCTCGTCTTAGGGTTGGGGTTCGGCCTAGGGCTAGGATTTTTAAAATCAGGAAGCCCTGAGTTCCAGGCACACTGGAGCTGTGAAAGGCATCCCAAAGGGAGTGCAAAAGTGCCACAACATGGCTGCTTTCACGGCTTTTTCATTGGCAAGAAGCCTAACACCCGGCTGATTTCCCTTCCCAGGGTTACTGTTAGGCTTAGGCCTAGGGCTAGGATTTTTAAAACTAGGAAGCCCTGAGTTCCAGGCTTACTGCATCTGCCAAAGGCATCCCAAAGGGAGTGCAGAAGTGCCACAACATGACTGCTTTCACGGCTTTTCCCTTAGGAAGAAACCTAATACCCGGCTGATTTACCTTCTTAGGGTTACTGTTAGGCTTAGGCCTAGGACTTTTAAAACCAGGAAGCCCTGGGCTCCAGGCACACTGCAGCTGTTAAAGGCATCCCAAGAGGGCCGCAGAAGTGACACAACTTGGCTGCCTCTGCTTCTATTCTCATGAGACCATCCTGAACCATAGGCTGATTTTCCTTCCTAGGGTTAAGGTTTGAGTTTCGCCTAGCGTAAGAGTTCTATTAACCAGAAAGCCCTGAGTTCCAAGAACACAGCAGCTGCGAAGGACTAGCCAAGAAGAGCGCAAAAGTACCACAACGTGCCTGCCTCCACAGCTTTTTCCTTGGGGACATGCCTAATTCCTGGCTGATTTGCCTTTCTCGTCTTAGTGTTGGGGTTCGGCCTAGGGCTAGGATATTTTTAACTAGGAAGCCCTGAGTTCCAGGCTTACTGCATCTGCCAAAGGCATCCCAAAGGGAGTGCAGAAGTGCCACAACATGGCTGCTTTCACGGCTTTTCCCTTAGGAAGAACCCTAATACCCGGCTGATTTACCTTCCTAGGGTTACTGTTAGGCTTAGGCCTAGGACTTTTAAAACCAGGAAGCCCTGGGCTCCAGGCACACTGCAGCTGCGAAAGGCATCCCAAGGGGAGCGCAAAAGTGACACAACTTGGCTGCCACCACTGATATTTCCATGAGACCATCCCGAACCATAGGCTGATTTTCCTTCCTAGGGTTAAGGTTTGAGTTACGCCTAGGGTAAGGGTTCTATTAACCAGAAAGCCCTGAGTTCCAAGAACACAGCAGCTGCGAAGGACTAGCCAAGAAGAGCGCAAAAGTACCACAACATGCCTGCCTCCACAGCTTTTTCCTTGGGGACATGCCTAATTCCTGCCTGATTTGCCTTTCTCGTCTTAGGGTTGGGGTTCGGCCTAGGGCTAGGATTTTTTTAACTAGGAAGCCCTGAGTTCCAGGCTTACTTCATCTGCCAAAAGCATCCCAAAGGGAGTGCAGAAGTGCCACAACATGGCTGCTTTCACGGCTTTTCCCTTAGGAAGAACCCTAATACGCGGCTGATTTACCTTCCTAGGGTTACTGTTAGGCTTAGGCCTAGGACTTTTAAAACCAGGAAGCCCTGGGCTCCAGGCACACTGCAGCTGCGAAAGGCATCCCAAGGGGAGCGCAAAAGTGACGCAACTTGGCTGCCACCACTGATATTTCCATGAGACCATCCCGAACCATAGGCTGATTTTCCTTCCTAGGGTTAAGGTTTGAGTTACGCCTAGGGTAAGGGTTCTATTAACCAGAAAGCCCTGAGTTCCAAGAACACAGCAGCTGCGAAGGACTACCCAAGAAGAGCGCAAAAGTACCACAACATGCCTGCCTCCACAGCTTTTTCCTTGGGGACATGCCTAATTCCTGGCTGATTTGCCTTTCTCGTCTTAGGGTTGGGGTTCGGCCTAGGGCTAGGATTTTTAAAATCAGGAAGCCCTGAGTTCCAGGCACACTGGAGCTGTGAAAGGCATCCAAAAGGGAGTGCAAAAGTGCAACAACATGGCTGCTTTCACGGCTTTTTCATTGGCAAGAAGCCTAACACCAGGCTGATTTCCCTTCCCAGGGTTACTGTTAGGCTTAGGCCTAGGGCTAGGATTTTTAAAACTAGGAAGCCCTGAGTTCCAGGCTTACTGCATCTGCCAAAGGCATCCCAAAGGGAGTGCGAAGTGCCACAACATGGCTGCTTTCACGGCTTATCCCTTAGGAAGAAACCTAATACCCGGCTGATTTACCTTCTTAGGGTTACTGTTAGGCTTAGGCCTAGGACTTTTAAAACCAGGAAGCCCTGGGCTCCAGGCATATGCAGCTGTTAAAGGCATCCCAAGAGGGCCGCAGAAGTGACACAACTTGGCTGCCTCTGCTTCTATTCTCATGAGACCATCCTGAACCATAGGCTGATTTTCCTTCCTAGGGTTAAGGTTTGAGTTTCGCCTAGCGTAAGAGTTCTATTAACCAGAAAGCCCTGAGTTCCAAGAACACAGCAGCTGCGAAGGACTAGCCAAGAAGAGCGCAAAAGTACCACAACGTGCCTGCCTCCACAGCTTTTTCCTTGGGGACATGCCTAATTCCTGGCTGATTTGCCTTTCTCGTCTTAGTGTTGGGGTTCGGCCTAGGGCTAGGATATTTTTAACTAGGAAGCCCTGAGTTCCAGGCTTACTGCATCTGCCAAAGGCATCCCAAAGGGAGTGCAGAAGTGCCACAACATGGCTGCTTTCACGGCTTTTCCCTTAGGAAGAACCCTAATACGCGGCTGATTTACATTCCTAGGGTTACTGTTAGGCTTAGGCCTAGGACTTGTAAAACCAGGAAGCCCTGGGCTCCAGGCACACTGCAGCTGCGAAAGGCATCCCAAGGGGAGCGCAAAAGTGACACAACTTGGCTGCCACCACTGATATTTCCATGAGACCATCCCGAACCATAGGCTGATTTTCCTTCCTAGGGTTAAGGTTTGAGTTACGCCTGGGGTAAGGGTTCTATTAACCAGAAAGCCCTGAGTTCCAAGAACACAGCAGCTGCGAAGGACTAGCCAAGAAGAGCGCAAAAGTACCACAACATGCCTGCCTCCACAGCTTTTTCCTTGGGGACATGCCTAATTCCTGGCTGATTTGCCTTTCTCGTCTTAGGGTTGGGGTTCGGCCTAGGGCTAGGATTTTTAAAATCAGGAAGCCCTGATTTCCAGGCACACTGGAGCTGTGAAAGGCATCCAAAAGGGAGTGCAAAAGTGCCACAACATGGCTGCTTTCACGGCTTTTTCATTGGCAAGAAGCCTAACACCAGGCTGATTTCCATTCCCAGGGTTACTGTTAGGCTTAGGCCTAGGGGTAGGATTTTTAAAACTAGGAAGCCCTGAGTTCCAGGCTTACTGCATCTGCCAAAGGCATCCCAAAGGGAGTGCAGAAGTGCCACAACATGGCTGCTTTCACGGCTTTTCCCTTAGGAAGAACCCTAATACCCGGCTGATTTACCTTCCTAGGGTTACTGTTAGGCTTAGGCCTAGGACTTTTAAAACCAGGAAGCCCTGGGCTCCAGGCACACTGCAGCTGTTAAAGGCATCCCAAGAGGGCTGCAGAAGTGACACAACTTGGCTGCCTCTGCTGCTATTCTTATGAGACCATCCCGAACCATAGGCTGATTTTCCTTCCTAGGGTTAAGTTTTGAGTTATGCCTGGGGTAAGGGTTGTATTAACCAGAAAGCCCTGAGTTCCAAGAACACAGCAGCTGCGAAGGACTAGCCAAGAAGAGCGCAAAAGTACCACAACATGCCTGCCTCCACAGCTTTTTCCTTGGGGACATGCCTAATTCCTGGCTGATTTGCCTTTCTCGTCCTAGGGTTGGGGTTCGGCCTAGGGCTAGGATTTTTTTAACTAGGAAGCCCTGAGTTCCAGGCTTTTTTCATCTGCAAAAAGCATCCAAAAGGGAGTGCAAAAGTGCCACAAAATGGCTGCATTCACGGCTTTTTCCTTGGCAAGAAGCCTAACACCAGGCTGATTTCCCTTCCCAGGGTTACTGTAAGGCTTAGGCCTAGGGCTAGCATTTTTAAAACTAGAAAGCCCTTAGATCCAGGCACACTGCAGCTGTTCAAGGCATCCCAAGGGGAGTACAAAAGTGCAGCAAAATGGCAGCTTTCACAGCTTTTTCCTTGGCACCATCCCTATACCTAGGCTGATTTATCTGCCTAGGGTTAGGGTTAGGGTTCAGCCTAGGGCCTGGAGATTTTAACCAGGAAGCCCTGAGTTCCAGGCTTACTGCATCTGCCAAAGGCATCCCAAAGGGAGTGCAGAAGTGCCACAACATGGCTGCTTTCACGGCTTTTCCCTTAGGAAGAACCCTAATACCCGGCTGATTTACCTTCCTAGGGTTACTGTTAGGCTTAGGCCTAGGACTTTTAAAACCAGGAAGCCCTGGGCTCCAGGCACACTGCAGCTGTTAAAGGCATCCCAAGAGGGCTGCAGAAGTGACACAACTTGGCTGCCTCTGCTGCTATTCTTATGAGACCATCCCGAACCATAGGCTGATTTTCCTTCCTAGGGTTAAATTTTGAGTTATGCCTGGGGTAAGGGTTCTATTAACCAGAAAGCCCTGAGTTCCAAGAACACAGCAGCTGCGAAGGACTACCCAAGAAGAGCGCAAAAGTACCACAACATGCCTGCCTCCACAGCTTTTTCCTTGGGGACATGCCTAATTCCTGGCTGATTTGCCTTTCTCGTCTTAGGGTTGGGGTTCGGCCTAGGGCTAGGATTTTTTTAACTAGGAAGCCCTGAGTTCCAGGCTTATTTCATCTGCAAAAGGCATCCAAAAGGGAGTGCAAAAGTGCCACAACATGGCTGCATTCACGGCTTTTTCCTTGGCAAGAAGCCTAACACCAGGCTGATTTCCCTTCCCAGGGTTACTGTAAGGCTTAGGCCTAGGGCTAGCATTTTTAAAACTAGGAAGCCCTTAAATCCAGGCACACTGCAGCTGTTCAAGGCATCCCAAGGGGAGTACAAAAGTGCAACAACATGGCAGCTTTCACAGCTTTTTCCTTGGCACCATCCCTATACCTAGGCTGATTTATCTGCCTAGGGTTAGGGTTAGGGTTCAGCCTAGGGCCTGGAGATTTTAACCAGGAAGCCCTGAGTTCCAGGCTTACTGCATCTGCCAAAGGCATCCCAAAGGGAGTGCAGAAGTGCCACAACATGGCTGCTTTCAAGGCTTTTCCCTTAGGAAGAACCCTAATACCCGGCTGATTTACCTTCCTAGGGTTACTGTTAGGCTTAGGCCTAGGACTTTTAAAACCAGGAAGCCCTGGGCTCCAGGCACACTGCAGCTGCGAAAGGCATCCCAAGGGGAGCGCAAAAGTGACACAACTTGGCTGCCACCACTGATATTTCCATGAGACCATCCCGAACCATAGGCTGATTTTCCTTCCTAGGGTTAAGGTTTGAGTTACGCCTGGGGTAAGGGTTCTATTAACCAGAAAGCCCTGAGTTCCAAGAACACAGCAGCTGCGAAGGACTAGCCAAGAAGAGCGCAAAAGTACCACAACATGCCTGCCTCCACAGCTTTTTCCTTGGGGACATGCCTAATTCCTGGCTGATTTGCCTTTCTCGTCTTAGGGTTGGGGTTCGGCCTAGGGCTAGGATTTTTAAAATCAGGAAGCCCTGAGTTCCAGGCACACTGGAGCTGTGAAAGGCATCCAAAACGGAGTGCAAAAGTGCCACAACATGGCTGCTTTCACGGCTTTTTCCTTGGCAAGAAGCTTAACACCAGGCTGATTTCCCTTGCCAGGGTTACTGTTAGGCTTAGGCCTAGGGGTAGGATTTTTAAAACTAGGAAGCCCTGAGTTCCAGGCTTACTGCATCTGCCAAAGGCATCCCAAAGGGAGTGCAGAAGTGCCACAACATGGCTGCTTTCACGGCTTTTCCCTTAGGAAGAACCCTAATACGCGGCTGATTTACCTTCCTAGGGTTACTGTTAGGCTTAGGCCTAGGACTTTTAAAACCAGGAAGCCCTGGGCTCCAGGCACACTGCAGCTGTTAAAGGCATCCCAAGAGGGCTGCAGAAGTGACACAACTTGGCTGCCTCTGCTGCTATTCTTATGAGACCATCCCGAACCATAGGCTGATTTTCCTTCCTAGGGTTAAGTTTTGAGTTATGCCTGGCGTAAGGGTTGTATTAACCAGAAAGCCCTGAGTTCCAAGAACACAGCAGCTGCGAAGGACTACCCAAGAAGAGCGCAAAAGTACCACAACGTGCCTGCCTCCACAGCTTTTTCCTTGGGGACATGCCTAATTCCTGGCTGATTTGCCTTTCTCGTCTTAGGTTTGGGGTTCGGCCTAGGGCTAGGATTTTTTTACTCTAGGAAGCCCTGAGTTCCAGGCTTATTTCATCTGCAAAAAGCATCCAAAAGGGAGTGCAAAAGTGCCACATATGGCTGCATTCACGGCTTTTTCCTTGGCAAGAAGCCTAACACCAGGCTGATTTCCCTTCCCAGGGTTACTGTAAGGCTTAGGCCTAGGGCTAGCATTTTTAAAACAAGGAAGCCCTTAGATCCAGGCACACTGCAGCTGTTCAAGGCATCCCAAGGGGAGTACAAAAGTGCAACAAAATGGCAGCTTTCACAGCTTTTTCCTTGGCACCATCCCTATACCTAGGCTGATTTATCTGCCTAGGGTTAGGGTTAGGGTTCAGCCTAGGGCCTGGAGATTTTAACCAGGAAGCCCTGAGTTCCACGCTTACTGCATCTGCCAAAGGCATCCCAAAGGGAGTGCAGAAGTGCCACAACATGGCTGCTTTCACGGCTTTTCCCTTAGGAAGAACCCTAATATGCGGCTGATTTACCTTCCTAGGGTTACTGTTAGGCTTAGGCCTAGGACTTTTAAAACCAGGAAGCCCTGGGCTCCAGGCACACTGCAGCTGTTAAAGGCATCCCAAGAGGGCTGGAGAAGTGACACAACTTGGCTGCCTCTGCTGCTATTCTTATGAGACCATCCCGAACCATAGGCTGATTTTCCTTCCTAGGGTTAAATTTTGAGTTATGCCTGGGGTAAGGGTTCTATTAACCAGAAAGCCCTGAGTTCCAAGAACACAGCAGCTGCGAAGGACTACCCAAGAAGAGCGCAAAAGTACCACAACATGCCTGCCTCCACAGCTTTTTCCTTGGGGACATGCCTAATTCCTGGCTGATTTGCCTTTCTCGTCTTAGGGTTGGGGTTCGGACTAGGGCTCGGATTTTTAAAATCAGGAAGCCCTGAGTTCCAGGCACACTGGAGCTGTGAAAGGCATCCAAAAGGGAGTGCAAAAGTGCCACAACATGGCTGCTTTCACGGCTTTTTCCTTGGCAAGAAGCCTAACACCAGGCTGATTTCCCTTCCCAGGGTTACTGTAAGGCTTAGGCCTAGGGCTAGGATTTTTAAAACTAGGAAGCCCTTAGTTCCAGGCACACTGCAGCTGTTCAAGGCATCCCAAGAGGGCCGCAGAAGTGACACAACTTGGCTGCCTCTGCTGCTATTCTCATGAGTCCATCCCGAACCATAGGCTGATTTTCCTTCCTAGGGTGAGGGTTAGAGTTACGCCTAGGGTTAGTGTTTTTTTAACCAGAAAGCCCTGAGTTCCAAGAACACAGCAGCTGCGAAGGACTACCCAAGAGGAGGGGAAAAGTGCCACAACATGGCTGCCTCCAGCGCTTTTTCCTTGGGACCATCATTGAACCTAGGCTGATTTACTTGCCTCCAGTTGCACCTATGGTCACGCCAAGGGATAGGGATTTTAAATCAGTAAACCCTGAGCTCCAGACCCAGTGCAGCTGCAAAAGGCTTCCCAAGGGCAGCCAAAAATTGCCTCAACATGCTCCTTCCAGTGCTTTTTTCCTTGGGAACATCCCTATACCCAGGCTGATTTATCTGCCTAGGCTTAGGGTTAGGGTTCAGCCTAGAGATAGGATTTTTTCAAACAGGAAGCCCTGAATTCCAGGCACACTGCAGCTGTTAAAGGCAGTGTTCTACGTCAACCGCAACTTAGTCTGAAATAAATGCTTTTTCCCTGAGAGCATCTGAGAGGTTTGCATGAAGCACTGATATCTGACATTTCCAATTTTGAATAGGAGAGGAGAAAGAAAATGGGAAGAAGTTTTTAATTTTAGTGGTTTCAATGTTAATTTCCGTACACTTTTTCAAAACTTGTCAGCTCAAATGCCCATCAACATCTTTTAGTCGTCTGTAAGTCAGTATTCATATAAAATGTGCTTCAAATCAAAAGAATTTCAAATTTGCACTCCAAATTT
Organism: Ammospiza maritima maritima; assembly: GCA_036010785.1. Taxonomy (NCBI): domain Eukaryota; kingdom Metazoa; phylum Chordata; class Aves; order Passeriformes; family Passerellidae; genus Ammospiza; species Ammospiza maritima. The sequence goes on from JAYKTQ010000382.1 coordinate 62,155, forward strand.
CTATGCCTAGATTTATGATTTCCTACACATATTAGATGAAAGGAAGGCCTTTTTTACTGTGGGAGTGCTGCAACACTGGAACAGGTTGCCCAGGGAAGTTGTGGGTGTCCCATCCCTGAAAGTATTCAAGGTCAGCTTGGACGGGGCTTGGAGCAGCAACAAAGGAGAAGCTTGATGGTAGAGAAACAAAGTTGGACTATAGAAGAAACTGGGATTGAAGTATAGGAGCAAGTTTTCTCTCAGCTCTTGGGGTAAATTCAAAGTTGTACAAAATTACATTTATCTGTGCTATTCACTACTGTAACAGAAATGTTCATGAAAACTGTACAGAAGATAGCAAATTTTAAAAGAGATAAGAATTACAGCATAAAATCCATGGGACGGGTTACAACATGAGACACTCTCTAAGAGAAAATCTCTGTGTTTCAGCACTTCATCATGGTAAGATTTCATGAAGTGCCAAAGAAGGCGGCAAAATATCATTCGGGACGTTATTTCCTGGAATTCAGCCTGGCCATTAGTAGGAACTGGGTTTGAACACATCATGTAGATATACCACACACACTTTCCCTTCACTGAAAAATGACTGTTTACAACGAAGAAGCAATTGACGATCAAAATTGATTGAAAGCATCTTAAACATGTCAAGTATTTCATTGTAGATGATCTGTGATCCAAATGCTTCTTCCACCTTCGAGAGGGACAGAACAATTCTTCCATATCATGATGGTTTAAAATTGTATCAACCAATGTTTTCTGCTGAAAAGATAGCATCTATTTTTTTCTATTTTTGGAAGAAAATATTCCTAGACATACAACAGGTGAGAACTAAGTAATTTTAAAGAAACAAATGAAAAGAAAATATTCTGTAAATAGAATGAAATGAAAAGCTGTGTTTTAAATAGGAGCTAAATATGAAACAGAATTTTTGTACCAGGCATTTGAATTACTGCACCAGCTCTTTTGCCCATCAAGAGAGGCGTTTAGCATTTCAGTCTTTTCCAAGGTGTTCATGATCTGCTATGCTGATCTCTGTGTGTGCCTAGGTGTGTGTGGAAGGGGGGGCATGTGAAGGGGAGTGTGTATGTTTGCTTTACAATTGTTGTGGCAGATTCATGCCTCAGCTCCACATTTTGTTTTAGAAAGGTCACACAGAGTGGATGTGAAGTTTACTATCAACAAGAGATCAATTCCCAAATCATCCATTTCACTCTACCTTATAAATCATGTGCTTTGTTGCATATTTTATCAAATCTACTTTCAAGCCAGATGGAGGAAGGAGGATGTGGCAATCCCTCCACCATCTTGCAACTTTTATGCAAGTAGGTTTTCAAGAAAATCATCATTTCTCTTTGAAATATGTCTGGAACAGGCATGATGGTAGTGTCAACCTGTTGGAGTTTTTGTTGCTGGAAGAAGTTATACAAAAGGATTGGTTTTTACATTGACCAGTTACTGAATCAAGCGCAGGAATACATTGGAAATTCAACTGGGGCTTCCTTTCCCCGGCAGACTACTTCTAGAACGAGCTTGTACACTGAAGCTTACTCTTTTGCCCTCTTTTTGTTTCTTTCCTATTTTCTTGGCTTCTTTGCCACTCTCTAGACAATTTTGGAACTTTTTTCCCAACTCAAATGGTTTCAATAGTCTGATTGTGATCATACATTTTTATAAGGAATTTTTAAAATCTTTCCTCCAGTTAAGAAAGTCAAGGACTTAGGTCTTTTTCTTCCCTTATCAATATTGCAATGAAATTGATAAGTAAAGACCAACTCTTTCTTTTTGTTTTTAACCCAAGCAGATAATTCCCATCCATTCATCCATTTGGTGGACCAATGGTTGCCATTCTGATGGAAGTTGTCACTTCTTAACAATAGGCATTCTGTGACTATGTTGACAGCACTTTGGGTGAAGATCCTAACTGGTCTTAGATACACATAGGGAGAAATTTGCTCAGCCAGTGGCAGTCTTAAGCATGCGTATCAGAAGATCTTTCTAGAGCTGGGAATTTTCCCATGAAAGGGATTCAGTTAGGGAAGAGACACTTGCCCCAGAGGTTTACATTCTTCTTGAAGACTGCTTAAGGAACTTAGATGCCATGTCCATTTGGATCTGTGTCTGCACAGAACTTTGTCATGCCAGTGCTTGAAATGCATCTTGAAGAGAATTCACTAGCACAGAATGAATGAGAGTGGAAGGGGTTGGTGGGGCTAACCAGGCCCAAACCCCCTGCCTAAACCAGGATACCTAGAGCCTCTTGCCCAGGATTCTATCTGGGTGTACTTTGAATGTCTTCAAAGATCCAGGCTCCACAATCTTTCTGGGCAGTCTGTGCCGTGGTTCACTCACCCTCACAGTAAAGAATCATTTCCTGATGTTCCTGTATTTCAGTGTGTGCCCACTGCCTCTTGTCTTTTCACTCAGCATCACTGAAAAGACACTGATTCCCTCCCCTTTGCACTATTGCTTCCATATGGATGTGTGCTGCCATGTAGAGATATGTCAAAAACCTCCCTGAAGCCCAGGCAGATAATATTCCCTTCATCTACCAGTCAAGTTGATTCATCAGAGGAGTTTAAAGTTATGTTCAGCATGAAATGCCCCTGAAAAATCATGCTAACTACATTATTGTGTCGTCTTTCATGTGCCTGGCAAGGTTTTCCAGGAAGAGCTGCTTCATCAACTTCCTGGGTATAAAAAAGAGGCTGGCTGGTTTGTACGATTGCGAGTCATCCTAATTGCCTTTTTTGAAGATGAGTGTCATTTGCTTACATCCAGTCCTTAGCCTCTCTTGTCGTCTACATCTTAGCAAAAAGCTTTTCCACTATGTCTGCCAAGGAGAAATCATGCCAGCACAGAAAACATCTCCTATCGTGTTCTAGACGTTGCACGGAGGTGTGCCGAGTGTTTGGCATGAAGGAAAGAAAAGTTGTCCAAAACAGCTTCCAATCGAATGTTCATGTGATTGGAAAAGTCAGGAGAGTGCAAAGGTACTGTTTTCTAGCAGTTGGCAAGCTGCGCACACAATCCCAGTGTTGTACAGCTTCCTTCTTCACCTTTCCGAAGGTGCCGCTCTCTCCGGCTCCCGGAGGCGAAGAAGCGGCTTCTTCGCGCAAAGACGATTGTGCCGCTCACAGTGCACTCCTTAGCGCGGCTTCTGCCGAAAGACGCCCGGGAGCGGCTCTTAGCTCCGGACAGCATCGTACCTTCGTCTTTAGCGTCTCTTCTCGTCTACATCTTAGCAAAAAGCTTTTCTACTATGTCTGGCGAGGAAAAACTGTGCCAGCACAGAAAATATCTCCCATCGTGTTCTAGACGTTGCACGGAGGTGTGCCGAGTGTTTGGCATGAAGAGAAGAAAACTTGTCCAAAACAGCTTCCAATCGAATGTTCATGTGATTGGAAAAGTCAGGAGAGTGCAAAGGTACTGTTTTCTATCAGTTGGCAAGCTGCGCACACAATCCCAGTGTTGTACAGCTTCCTTCTTCACCTTTCCGAAGGTGCCGCTCTCTCCGGCTCCCGGAGGCGAAGAAGCGGCTTCTTCGCGCAAAGACGATTGTGCTGCTCACTGTGCTCTGCTTAGCGCGGCTTCTGCCGAAAGACGCCCGGGAGTGGCTCTTAGCTCCGGACAGCATCGTACCTTCGTCTTTAGCGTCTCTTCTCGTCTACATCTTAGCAAAAAGCTTTTCTACTATGTCTGGCGAGGAAAAACTGTGCCAGCACAGAAAACATCTCCCATCGTGTTCTAGACGTTGCACGGAGGTGTGCCGAGTGTTTGGCATGAAGGAAAGAAAAGTTGTCCAAAACAGCTTCCAATCGAATGTTCATGTGATTATAAAAGTCAGGAGAGTGCAAAGGTACTGTTTTCTAGCAGTTGGCAAGCTGCGCACACAATCCCAGTGTTGTACAGCTTCCTTCTTCACCTTTCCGAAGGTGCCGCTCTCTCCGGCTCCCGGAGGCGAAGAAGCGGCTTCTTCGCGCAAAGACGATTGTGCCGCTCACTGTGCACTCCTTAGCGCGGCTTCTGCCGAAAGACGCCCGGGAGCGGCTCTTAGCTCCGGACAGCATCGTACCTTCGTCTTTAGCGTCTCTTCTCGTCTACATCTTAGCAAAAAGCTTTTCTACTATGTCTGGCGAGGAAAAACTGTGCCAGCACAGAAAACATCTCCCATCGTGTTCTAGACGTTGCACGGAGGTGTGCCGAGTGTTTGGCATGAAGAAAAGAAAAGTTGTCCAAAACAGCTTCCAATGGAATGTTCATGTGATTGGAAAAGTCAGGAGAGTGCAAAGGTACTGTTTTCTAGCAGTTGGCAAGCTGCGCACACAATCCCAGTGTTGTACAGCTTCCTTCTTCACCTTTCCGAAGGTGCCGCTCTCTCCGGCTCCCGGAGGCGAAGAAGCGGCTTCTTCGCGCAAAGACGATTGTGCCGCTCACTGTGCACTCCTTAGCGCGGCTTCTGCCGAAAGACGCCCGGGAGCGGCTCTTAGCTCCGGACAGCATCGTACCTTCGTCTTTAGCGTCTCTTCTCGTCTACATCTTAGCAAAAAGCTTTTCTACTATGTCTGGCGAGGAAAAACTGTGCCAGCACAGAAAACATCTCCCATCGTGTTCTAGACGTTGCATGGAGGTGTGCCGAGTGTTTGGCATGAAGGAAAGAAAAGTTGTCCAAAACAGCTTCCAATCGAATGTTCATGTGATTGGAAAAGTCAGGAGAGTGCAAAGGTACTGTTTTCTAGCAGTTGGCAAGCTGCACACACAATCCCAGTGTTGTACAGCTTCCTTCTTCACCTTTCCGAAGGTGCCGCTCTCTCCGGCTCCCGGAGGCGAAGAAGCGGCTTCTTCGCGCAAAGACGATTGTACCGGTCACAGTGCACTCCTTAGCGCGGCTTCTGCCGAAAGACGCCCGGGAGCGGCTCTTAGCTCCGGACAGCATCGTACCTTCGTCTTTAGCGTCTCTTCTCGTCTACATCTTAGCAAAAAGCTTTTCCACTATGTCTGGCGAGGAAAAACTGTGCCAGCACAGAAAACATGTCCCATCGTGTTCGAGACGTTGCACGATCCCTATACCTAGGCTGCTTTTCCTTCCTGGGGATAGGGTTAGGCTTCAGCCTAGGGCTTGGAGTTTTTTAACCAGGAAGCCCTGAGTTCCAGGCTTACTGCATCTGCCAAAGGCATCCCAAAGGGAGTGCAGAAGTGCCACAACATGGCTGCTTTCACGGCTTTTCCCTTAGGAAGAACCCTAATACCCGGCTGATTTACCTTCCTAGGGTTACTGTTAGGCTTAGGCCTAGGACTTTTAAAACCAGGAAGCCCTGGGCTCCAGGCACACTGCAGCTGCGAAAGGCATCCCAAGGGGAGCGCAAAAATGACACAACTTGGCTGCCACCACTGATATTTCCATGAGACCATCCCGAACCATAGGCTTATTTTCCTTCCTAGGGTTAAGGTTTGAGTTATGCCTGGGGTAAGGGTTCTATTAACCAGAAAGCCCTGAGTTCCAAGAACACAGCAGCTGCGAAGGACTAGCCAAGAAGAGCGCAAAAGTACCACAACATGCCTGCCTCCACAGCTTTTTCCTTGGGGACATGCCTAATTCCTGGCTGATTTGCCTTTCTCGTCTTAGGGTTGGGGTTCGGCCTAGGGCTAGGATTTTTAAAATCAGGAAGCCCTGAGTTCCAGGCACACTGGAGCTGTGAAAGGCATCCCAAAGGGAGTGCAAAAGTGCCACAACATGGCTGCTTTCACGGCTTTTTCATTGGCAAGAAGCCTAACACCCGGCTGATTTCCCTTCCCAGGGTTACTGTTAGGCTTAGGCCTAGGGCTAGGATTTTTAAAACTAGGAAGCCCTGAGTTCCAGGCTTACTGCATCTGCCAAAGGCATCCCAAAGGGAGTGCAGAAGTGCCACAACATGACTGCTTTCACGGCTTTTCCCTTAGGAAGAAACCTAATACCCGGCTGATTTACCTTCTTAGGGTTACTGTTAGGCTTAGGCCTAGGACTTTTAAAACCAGGAAGCCCTGGGCTCCAGGCACACTGCAGCTGTTAAAGGCATCCCAAGAGGGCCGCAGAAGTGACACAACTTGGCTGCCTCTGCTTCTATTCTCATGAGACCATCCTGAACCATAGGCTGATTTTCCTTCCTAGGGTTAAGGTTTGAGTTTCGCCTAGCGTAAGAGTTCTATTAACCAGAAAGCCCTGAGTTCCAAGAACACAGCAGCTGCGAAGGACTAGCCAAGAAGAGCGCAAAAGTACCACAACGTGCCTGCCTCCACAGCTTTTTCCTTGGGGACATGCCTAATTCCTGGCTGATTTGCCTTTCTCGTCTTAGTGTTGGGGTTCGGCCTAGGGCTAGGATATTTTTAACTAGGAAGCCCTGAGTTCCAGGCTTACTGCATCTGCCAAAGGCATCCCAAAGGGAGTGCAGAAGTGCCACAACATGGCTGCTTTCACGGCTTTTCCCTTAGGAAGAACCCTAATACCCGGCTGATTTACCTTCCTAGGGTTACTGTTAGGCTTAGGCCTAGGACTTTTAAAACCAGGAAGCCCTGGGCTCCAGGCACACTGCAGCTGCGAAAGGCATCCCAAGGGGAGCGCAAAAGTGACACAACTTGGCTGCCACCACTGATATTTCCATGAGACCATCCCGAACCATAGGCTGATTTTCCTTCCTAGGGTTAAGGTTTGAGTTACGCCTAGGGTAAGGGTTCTATTAACCAGAAAGCCCTGAGTTCCAAGAACACAGCAGCTGCGAAGGACTAGCCAAGAAGAGCGCAAAAGTACCACAACATGCCTGCCTCCACAGCTTTTTCCTTGGGGACATGCCTAATTCCTGCCTGATTTGCCTTTCTCGTCTTAGGGTTGGGGTTCGGCCTAGGGCTAGGATTTTTTTAACTAGGAAGCCCTGAGTTCCAGGCTTACTTCATCTGCCAAAAGCATCCCAAAGGGAGTGCAGAAGTGCCACAACATGGCTGCTTTCACGGCTTTTCCCTTAGGAAGAACCCTAATACGCGGCTGATTTACCTTCCTAGGGTTACTGTTAGGCTTAGGCCTAGGACTTTTAAAACCAGGAAGCCCTGGGCTCCAGGCACACTGCAGCTGCGAAAGGCATCCCAAGGGGAGCGCAAAAGTGACGCAACTTGGCTGCCACCACTGATATTTCCATGAGACCATCCCGAACCATAGGCTGATTTTCCTTCCTAGGGTTAAGGTTTGAGTTACGCCTAGGGTAAGGGTTCTATTAACCAGAAAGCCCTGAGTTCCAAGAACACAGCAGCTGCGAAGGACTACCCAAGAAGAGCGCAAAAGTACCACAACATGCCTGCCTCCACAGCTTTTTCCTTGGGGACATGCCTAATTCCTGGCTGATTTGCCTTTCTCGTCTTAGGGTTGGGGTTCGGCCTAGGGCTAGGATTTTTAAAATCAGGAAGCCCTGAGTTCCAGGCACACTGGAGCTGTGAAAGGCATCCAAAAGGGAGTGCAAAAGTGCAACAACATGGCTGCTTTCACGGCTTTTTCATTGGCAAGAAGCCTAACACCAGGCTGATTTCCCTTCCCAGGGTTACTGTTAGGCTTAGGCCTAGGGCTAGGATTTTTAAAACTAGGAAGCCCTGAGTTCCAGGCTTACTGCATCTGCCAAAGGCATCCCAAAGGGAGTGCGAAGTGCCACAACATGGCTGCTTTCACGGCTTATCCCTTAGGAAGAAACCTAATACCCGGCTGATTTACCTTCTTAGGGTTACTGTTAGGCTTAGGCCTAGGACTTTTAAAACCAGGAAGCCCTGGGCTCCAGGCATATGCAGCTGTTAAAGGCATCCCAAGAGGGCCGCAGAAGTGACACAACTTGGCTGCCTCTGCTGCTATTCTTATGAGACCATCCCGAACCATAGGCTGATTTTCCTTCCTAGGGTTAAGTTTTGAGTTATGCCTGGGGTAAGGGTTGTATTAACCAGAAAGCCCTGAGTTCCAAGAACACAGCAGCTGCGAAGGACTAGCCAAGAAGAGCGCAAAAGTACCACAACATGCCTGCCTCCACAGCTTTTTCCTTGGGGACATGCCTAATTCCTGGCTGATTTGCCTTTCTCGTCCTAGGGTTGGGGTTCGGCCTAGGGCTAGGATTTTTTTAACTAGGAAGCCCTGAGTTCCAGGCTTTTTTCATCTGCAAAAAGCATCCAAAAGGGAGTGCAAAAGTGCCACAAAATGGCTGCATTCACGGCTTTTTCCTTGGCAAGAAGCCTAACACCAGGCTGATTTCCCTTCCCAGGGTTACTGTAAGGCTTAGGCCTAGGGCTAGCATTTTTAAAACTAGAAAGCCCTTAGATCCAGGCACACTGCAGCTGTTCAAGGCATCCCAAGGGGAGTACAAAAGTGCAGCAAAATGGCAGCTTTCACAGCTTTTTCCTTGGCACCATCCCTATACCTAGGCTGATTTATCTGCCTAGGGTTAGGGTTAGGGTTCAGCCTAGGGCCTGGAGATTTTAACCAGGAAGCCCTGAGTTCCAGGCTTACTGCATCTGCCAAAGGCATCCCAAAGGGAGTGCAGAAGTGCCACAACATGGCTGCTTTCACGGCTTTTCCCTTAGGAAGAACCCTAATATGCGGCTGATTTACCTTCCTAGGGTTACTGTTAGGCTTAGGCCTAGGACTTTTAAAACCAGGAAGCCCTGGGCTCCAGGCACACTGCAGCTGTTAAAGGCATCCCAAGAGGGCTGCAGAAGTGACACAACTTGGCTGCCTCTGCTGCTATTCTTATGAGACCATCCCGAACCATAGGCTGATTTTCCTTCCTAGGGTTAAATTTTGAGTTATGCCTGGGGTAAGGGTTCTATTAACCAGAAAGCCCTGAGTTCCAAGAACACAGCAGCTGCGAAGGACTACCCAAGAAGAGCGCAAAAGTACCACAACATGCCTGCCTCCACAGCTTTTTCCTTGGGGACATGCCTAATTCCTGGCTGATTTGCCTTTCTCGTCTTAGGGTTGGGGTTCGGCCTAGGGCTAGGATTTTTTTAACTAGGAAGCCCTGAGTTCCAGGCTTATTTCATCTGCAAAAGGCATCCAAAAGGGAGTGCAAAAGTGCCACAACATGGCTGCATTCACGGCTTTTTCCTTGGCAAGAAGCCTAACACCAGGCTGATTTCCCTTCCCAGGGTTACTGTAAGGCTTAGGCCTAGGGCTAGCATTTTTAAAACTAGGAAGCCCTTAAATCCAGGCACACTGCAGCTGTTCAAGGCATCCCAAGGGGAGTACAAAAGTGCAACAACATGGCAGCTTTCACAGCTTTTTCCTTGGCACCATCCCTATACCTAGGCTGATTTATCTGCCTAGGGTTAGGGTTAGGGTTCAGCCTAGGGCCTGGAGATTTTAACCAGGAAGCCCTGAGTTCCAGGCTTACTGCATCTGCCAAAGGCATCCCAAAGGGAGTGCAGAAGTGCCACAACATGGCTGCTTTCAAGGCTTTTCCCTTAGGAAGAACCCTAATACCCGGCTGATTTACCTTCCTAGGGTTACTGTTAGGCTTAGGCCTAGGACTTTTAAAACCAGGAAGCCCTGGGCTCCAGGCACACTGCAGCTGCGAAAGGCATCCCAAGGGGAGCGCAAAAGTGACACAACTTGGCTGCCACCACTGATATTTCCATGAGACCATCCCGAACCATAGGCTGATTTTCCTTCCTAGGGTTAAGGTTTGAGTTACGCCTGGGGTAAGGGTTCTATTAACCAGAAAGCCCTGAGTTCCAAGAACACAGCAGCTGCGAAGGACTAGCCAAGAAGAGCGCAAAAGTACCACAACATGCCTGCCTCCACAGCTTTTTCCTTGGGGACATGCCTAATTCCTGGCTGATTTGCCTTTCTCGTCTTAGGGTTGGGGTTCGGCCTAGGGCTAGGATTTTTAAAATCAGGAAGCCCTGAGTTCCAGGCACACTGGAGCTGTGAAAGGCATCCAAAACGGAGTGCAAAAGTGCCACAACATGGCTGCTTTCACGGCTTTTTCCTTGGCAAGAAGCTTAACACCAGGCTGATTTCCCTTGCCAGGGTTACTGTTAGGCTTAGGCCTAGGGGTAGGATTTTTAAAACTAGGAAGCCCTGAGTTCCAGGCTTACTGCATCTGCCAAAGGCATCCCAAAGGGAGTGCAGAAGTGCCACAACATGGCTGCTTTCACGGCTTTTCCCTTAGGAAGAACCCTAATACGCGGCTGATTTACCTTCCTAGGGTTACTGTTAGGCTTAGGCCTAGGACTTTTAAAACCAGGAAGCCCTGGGCTCCAGGCACACTGCAGCTGTTAAAGGCATCCCAAGAGGGCTGCAGAAGTGACACAACTTGGCTGCCTCTGCTGCTATTCTTATGAGACCATCCCGAACCATAGGCTGATTTTCCTTCCTAGGGTTAAGTTTTGAGTTATGCCTGGCGTAAGGGTTGTATTAACCAGAAAGCCCTGAGTTCCAAGAACACAGCAGCTGCGAAGGACTACCCAAGAAGAGCGCAAAAGTACCACAACGTGCCTGCCTCCACAGCTTTTTCCTTGGGGACATGCCTAATTCCTGGCTGATTTGCCTTTCTCGTCTTAGGTTTGGGGTTCGGCCTAGGGCTAGGATTTTTTTACTCTAGGAAGCCCTGAGTTCCAGGCTTATTTCATCTGCAAAAAGCATCCAAAAGGGAGTGCAAAAGTGCCACATATGGCTGCATTCACGGCTTTTTCCTTGGCAAGAAGCCTAACACCAGGCTGATTTCCCTTCCCAGGGTTACTGTAAGGCTTAGGCCTAGGGCTAGCATTTTTAAAACAAGGAAGCCCTTAGATCCAGGCACACTGCAGCTGTTCAAGGCATCCCAAGGGGAGTACAAAAGTGCAACAAAATGGCAGCTTTCACAGCTTTTTCCTTGGCACCATCCCTATACCTAGGCTGATTTATCTGCCTAGGGTTAGGGTTAGGGTTCAGCCTAGGGCCTGGAGATTTTAACCAGGAAGCCCTGAGTTCCACGCTTACTGCATCTGCCAAAGGCATCCCAAAGGGAGTGCAGAAGTGCCACAACATGGCTGCTTTCACGGCTTTTCCCTTAGGAAGAACCCTAATATGCGGCTGATTTACCTTCCTAGGGTTACTGTTAGGCTTAGGCCTAGGACTTTTAAAACCAGGAAGCCCTGGGCTCCAGGCACACTGCAGCTGTTAAAGGCATCCCAAGAGGGCTGGAGAAGTGACACAACTTGGCTGCCTCTGCTGCTATTCTTATGAGACCATCCCGAACCATAGGCTGATTTTCCTTCCTAGGGTTAAATTTTGAGTTATGCCTGGGGTAAGGGTTCTATTAACCAGAAAGCCCTGAGTTCCAAGAACACAGCAGCTGCGAAGGACTACCCAAGAAGAGCGCAAAAGTACCACAACATGCCTGCCTCCACAGCTTTTTCCTTGGGGACATGCCTAATTCCTGGCTGATTTGCCTTTCTCGTCTTAGGGTTGGGGTTCGGACTAGGGCTCGGATTTTTAAAATCAGGAAGCCCTGAGTTCCAGGCACACTGGAGCTGTGAAAGGCATCCAAAAGGGAGTGCAAAAGTGCCACAACATGGCTGCTTTCACGGCTTTTTCCTTGGCAAGAAGCCTAACACCAGGCTGATTTCCCTTCCCAGGGTTACTGTAAGGCTTAGGCCTAGGGCTAGGATTTTTAAAACTAGGAAGCCCTTAGTTCCAGGCACACTGCAGCTGTTCAAGGCATCCCAAGAGGGCCGCAGAAGTGACACAACTTGGCTGCCTCTGCTGCTATTCTCATGAGTCCATCCCGAACCATAGGCTGATTTTCCTTCCTAGGGTGAGGGTTAGAGTTACGCCTAGGGTTAGTGTTTTTTTAACCAGAAAGCCCTGAGTTCCAAGAACACAGCAGCTGCGAAGGACTACCCAAGAGGAGGGGAAAAGTGCCACAACATGGCTGCCTCCAGCGCTTTTTCCTTGGGACCATCATTGAACCTAGGCTGATTTACTTGCCTCCAGTTGCACCTATGGTCACGCCAAGGGATAGGGATTTTAAATCAGTAAACCCTGAGCTCCAGACCCAGTGCAGCTGCAAAAGGCTTCCCAAGGGCAGCCAAAAATTGCCTCAACATGCTCCTTCCAGTGCTTTTTTCCTTGGGAACATCCCTATACCCAGGCTGATTTATCTGCCTAGGCTTAGGGTTAGGGTTCAGCCTAGAGATAGGATTTTTTCAAACAGGAAGCCCTGAATTCCAGGCACACTGCAGCTGTTAAAGGCAGTGTTCTACGTCAACCGCAACTTAGTCTGAAATAAATGCTTTTTCCCTGAGAGCATCTGAGAGGTTTGCATGAAGCACTGATATCTGACATTTCCAATTTTGAATAGGAGAGGAGAAAGAAAATGGGAAGAAGTTTTTAATTTTAGTGGTTTCAATGTTAATTTCCGTACACTTTTTCAAAACTTGTCAGCTCAAATGCCCATCAACATCTTTTAGTCGTCTGTAAGTCAGTATTCATATAAAATGTGCTTCAAATCAAAAGAATTTCAAATTTGCACTCCAAATTTCTATGCCTAGATTTATGATTTCCTACACATATTAGATGAAAGGAAGGCCTTTTTTACTGTGGGAGTGCTGCAACACTGGAACAGGTTGCCCAGGGAAGTTGTGGGTGTCCCATCCCTGAAAGTATTCAAGGTCAGCTTGGACGGGGCTTGGAGCAGCAACAAAGGAGAAGCTTGATGGTAGAGAAACAAAGTTGGACTATAGAAGAAACTGGGATTGAAGTATAGGAGCAAGTTTTCTCTCAGCTCTTGGGGTAAATTCAAAGTTGTACAAAATTACATTTATCTGTGCTATTCACTACTGTAACAGAAATGTTCATGAAAACTGTACAGAAGATAGCAAATTTTAAAAGAGATAAGAATTACAGCATAAAATCCATGGGACGGGTTACAACATGAGACACTCTCTAAGAGAAAATCTCTGTGTTTCAGCACTTCATCATGGTAAGATTTCATGAAGTGCCAAAGAAGGCGGCAAAATATCATTCGGGACGTTATTTCCTGGAATTCAGCCTGGCCATTAGTAGGAACTGGGTTTGAACACATCATGTAGATATACCACACACACTTTCCCTTCACTGAAAAATGACTGTTTACAACGAAGAAGCAATTGACGATCAAAATTGATTGAAAGCATCTTAAACATGTCAAGTATTTCATTGTAGATGATCTGTGATCCAAATGCTTCTTCCACCTTCGAGAGGGACAGAACAATTCTTCCATATCATGATGGTTTAAAATTGTATCAACCAATGTTTTCTGCTGAAAAGATAGCATCTATTTTTTTCTATTTTTGGAAGAAAATATTCCTAGACATACAACAGGTGAGAACTAAGTAATTTTAAAGAAACAAATGAAAAGAAAATATTCTGTAAATAGAATGAAATGAAAAGCTGTGTTTTAAATAGGAGCTAAATATGAAACAGAATTTTTGTACCAGGCATTTGAATTACTGCACCAGCTCTTTTGCCCATCAAGAGAGGCGTTTAGCATTTCAGTCTTTTCCAAGGTGTTCATGATCTGCTATGCTGATCTCTGTGTGTGCCTAGGTGTGTGTGGAAGGGGGGGCATGTGAAGGGGAGTGTGTATGTTTGCTTTACAATTGTTGTGGCAGATTCATGCCTCAGCTCCACATTTTGTTTTAGAAAGGTCACACAGAGTGGATGTGAAGTTTACTATCAACAAGAGATCAATTCCCAAATCATCCATTTCACTCTACCTTATAAATCATGTGCTTTGTTGCATATTTTATCAAATCTACTTTCAAGCCAGATGGAGGAAGGAGGATGTGGCAATCCCTCCACCATCTTGCAACTTTTATGCAAGTAGGTTTTCAAGAAAATCATCATTTCTCTTTGAAATATGTCTGGAACAGGCATGATGGTAGTGTCAACCTGTTGGAGTTTTTGTTGCTGGAAGAAGTTATACAAAAGGATTGGTTTTTACATTGACCAGTTACTGAATCAAGCGCAGGAATACATTGGAAATTCAACTGGGGCTTCCTTTCCCCGGCAGACTACTTCTAGAACGAGCTTGTACACTGAAGCTTACTCTTTTGCCCTCTTTTTGTTTCTTTCCTATTTTCTTGGCTTCTTTGCCACTCTCTAGACAATTTTGGAACTTTTTTCCCAACTCAAATGGTTTCAATAGTCTGATTGTGATCATACATTTTTATAAGGAATTTTTAAAATCTTTCCTCCAGTTAAGAAAGTCAAGGACTTAGGTCTTTTTCTTCCCTTATCAATATTGCAATGAAATTGATAAGTAAAGACCAACTCTTTCTTTTTGTTTTTAACCCAAGCAGATAATTCCCATCCATTCATCCATTTGGTGGACCAATGGTTGCCATTCTGATGGAAGTTGTCACTTCTTAACAATAGGCATTCTGTGACTATGTTGACAGCACTTTGGGTGAAGATCCTAACTGGTCTTAGATACACATAGGGAGAAATTTGCTCAGCCAGTGGCAGTCTTAAGCATGCGTATCAGAAGATCTTTCTAGAGCTGGGAATTTTCCCATGAAAGGGATTCAGTTAGGGAAGAGACACTTGCCCCAGAGGTTTACATTCTTCTTGAAGACTGCTTAAGGAACTTAGATGCCATGTCCATTTGGATCTGTGTCTGCACAGAACTTTGTCATGCCAGTGCTTGAAATGCATCTTGAAGAGAATTCACTAGCACAGAATGAATGAGAGTGGAAGGGGTTGGTGGGGCTAACCAGGCCCAAACCCCCTGCCTAAACCAGGATACCTAGAGCCTCTTGCCCAGGATTCTATCTGGGTGTACTTTGAATGTCTTCAAAGATCCAGGCTCCACAATCTTTCTGGGCAGTCTGTGCCGTGGTTCACTCACCCTCACAGTAAAGAATCATTTCCTGATGTTCCTGTATTTCAGTGTGTGCCCACTGCCTCTTGTCTTTTCACTCAGCATCACTGAAAAGACACTGATTCCCTCCCCTTTGCACTATTGCTTCCATATGGATGTGTGCTGCCATGTAGAGATATGTCAAAAACCTCCCTGAAGCCCAGGCAGATAATATTCCCTTCATCTACCAGTCAAGTTGATTCATCAGAGGAGTTTAAAGTTATGTTCAGCATGAAATGCCCCTGAAAAATCATGCTAACTACATTATTGTGTCGTCTTTCATGTGCCTGGCAAGGTTTTCCAGGAAGAGCTGCTTCATCAACTTCCTGGGTATAAAAAAGAGGCTGGCTGGTTTGTACGATTGCGAGTCATCCTAATTGCCTTTTTTGAAGATGAGTGTCATTTGCTTACATCCAGTCCTTAGCCTCTCTTGTCGTCTACATCTTAGCAAAAAGCTTTTCCACTATGTCTGCCAAGGAGAAATCATGCCAGCACAGAAAACATCTCCTATCGTGTTCTAGACGTTGCACGGAGGTGTGCCGAGTGTTTGGCATGAAGGAAAGAAAAGTTGTCCAAAACAGCTTCCAATCGAATGTTCATGTGATTGGAAAAGTCAGGAGAGTGCAAAGGTACTGTTTTCTAGCAGTTGGCAAGCTGCGCACACAATCCCAGTGTTGTACAGCTTCCTTCTTCACCTTTCCGAAGGTGCCGCTCTCTCCGGCTCCCGGAGGCGAAGAAGCGGCTTCTTCGCGCAAAGACGATTGTGCCGCTCACTGTGCACTCCTTAGCGCGGCTTCTGCCGAAAGACGCCCGGGAGCGGCTCTTAGCTCCGGACAGCATCGTACCTTCGTCTTTAGCGTCTCTTCTCGTCTACATCTTAGCAAAAAGCTTTTCTACTATGTCTGGCGAGGAAAAACTGTGCCAGCACAGAAAATATCTCCCATCGTGTTCTAGACGTTGCACGGAGGTGTGCCGAGTGTTTGGCATGAAGAGAAGAAAACTTGTCCAAAACAGCTTCCAATCGAATGTTCATGTGATTGGAAAAGTCAGGAGAGTGCAAAGGTACTGTTTTCTATCAGTTGGCAAGCTGCGCACACAATCCCAGTGTTGTACAGCTTCCTTCTTCACCTTTCCGAAGGTGCCGCTCTCTCCGGCTCCCGGAGGCGAAGAAGCGGCTTCTTCGCGCAAAGACGATTGTGCTGCTCACTGTGCTCTGCTTAGCGCGGCTTCTGCCGAAAGACGCCCGGGAGTGGCTCTTAGCTCCGGACAGCATCGTACCTTCGTCTTTAGCGTCTCTTCTCGTCTACATCTTAGCAAAAAGCTTTTCTACTATGTCTGGCGAGGAAAAACTGTGCCAGCACAGAAAACATCTCCCATCGTGTTCTAGACGTTGCACGGAGGTGTGCCGAGTGTTTGGCATGAAGGAAAGAAAAGTTGTCCAAAACAGCTTCCAATCGAATGTTCATGTGATTATAAAAGTCAGGAGAGTGCAAAGGTACTGTTTTCTAGCAGTTGGCAAGCTGCGCACACAATCCCAGTGTTGTACAGCTTCCTTCTTCACCTTTCCGAAGGTGCCGCTCTCTCCGGCTCCCGGAGGCGAAGAAGCGGCTTCTTCGCGCAAAGACGATTGTGCCGCTCACTGTGCACTCCTTAGCGCGGCTTCTGCCGAAAGACGCCCGGGAGCGGCTCTTAGCTCCGGACAGCATCGTACCTTCGTCTTTAGCGTCTCTTCTCGTCTACATCTTAGCAAAAAGCTTTTCTACTATGTCTGGCGAGGAAAAACTGTGCCAGCACAGAAAACATCTCCCATCGTGTTCTAGACGTTGCACGGAGGTGTGCCGAGTGTTTGGCATGAAGAAAAGAAAAGTTGTCCAAAACAGCTTCCAATGGAATGTTCATGTGATTGGAAAAGTCAGGAGAGTGCAAAGGTACTGTTTTCTAGCAGTTGGCAAGCTGCGCACACAATCCCAGTGTTGTACAGCTTCCTTCTTCACCTTTCCGAAGGTGCCGCTCTCTCCGGCTCCCGGAGGCGAAGAAGCGGCTTCTTCGCGCAAAGACGATTGTGCCGCTCACTGTGCACTCCTTAGCGCGGCTTCTGCCGAAAGACGCCCGGGAGCGGCTCTTAGCTCCGGACAGCATCGTACCTTCGTCTTTAGCGTCTCTTCTCGTCTACATCTTAGCAAAAAGCTTTTCTACTATGTCTGGCGAGGAAAAACTGTGCCAGCACAGAAAACATCTCCCATCGTGTTCTAGACGTTGCATGGAGGTGTGCCGAGTGTTTGGCATGAAGGAAAGAAAAGTTGTCCAAAACAGCTTCCAATCGAATGTTCATGTGATTGGAAAAGTCAGGAGAGTGCAAAGGTACTGTTTTCTAGCAGTTGGCAAGCTGCACACACAATCCCAGTGTTGTACAGCTTCCTTCTTCACCTTTCCGAAGGTGCCGCTCTCTCCGGCTCCCGGAGGCGAAGAAGCGGCTTCTTCGCGCAAAGACGATTGTACCGGTCACAGTGCACTCCTTAGCGCGGCTTCTGCCGAAAGACGCCCGGGAGCGGCTCTTAGCTCCGGACAGCATCGTACCTTCGTCTTTAGCGTCTCTTCTCGTCTACATCTTAGCAAAAAGCTTTTCCACTATGTCTGGCGAGGAAAAACTGTGCCAGCACAGAAAACATGTCCCATCGTGTTCGAGACGTTGCACGATCCCTATACCTAGGCTGCTTTTCCTTCCTGGGGATAGGGTTAGGCTTCAGCCTAGGGCTTGGAGTTTTTTAACCAGGAAGCCCTGAGTTCCAGGCTTACTGCATCTGCCAAAGGCATCCCAAAGGGAGTGCAGAAGTGCCACAACATGGCTGCTTTCACGGCTTTTCCCTTAGGAAGAACCCTAATACCCGGCTGATTTACCTTCCTAGGGTTACTGTTAGGCTTAGGCCTAGGACTTTTAAAACCAGGAAGCCCTGGGCTCCAGGCACACTGCAGCTGCGAAAGGCATCCCAAGGGGAGCGCAAAAATGACACAACTTGGCTGCCACCACTGATATTTCCATGAGACCATCCCGAACCATAGGCTTATTTTCCTTCCTAGGGTTAAGGTTTGAGTTATGCCTGGGGTAAGGGTTCTATTAACCAGAAAGCCCTGAGTTCCAAGAACACAGCAGCTGCGAAGGACTAGCCAAGAAGAGCGCAAAAGTACCACAACATGCCTGCCTCCACAGCTTTTTCCTTGGGGACATGCCTAATTCCTGGCTGATTTGCCTTTCTCGTCTTAGGGTTGGGGTTCGGCCTAGGGCTAGGATTTTTAAAATCAGGAAGCCCTGAGTTCCAGGCACACTGGAGCTGTGAAAGGCATCCCAAAGGGAGTGCAAATGTGCCACAACATGGCTGCTTTCACGGCTTTTTCATTGGCAAGAAGCCTAACACCCGGCTGATTTCCCTTCCCAGGGTTACTGTTAGGCTTAGGCCTAGGGCTAGGATTTTTAAAACTAGGAAGCCCTGAGTTCCAGGCTTACTGCATCTGCCAAAGGCATCCCAAAGGGAGTGCAGAAGTGCCACAACATGACTGCTTTCACGGCTTTTCCCTTAGGAAGAAACCTAATACCCGGCTGATTTACCTTCTTAGGGTTACTGTTAGGCTTAGGCCTAGGACTTTTAAAACCAGGAAGCCCTGGGCTCCAGGCACACTGCAGCTGTTAAAGGCATCCCAAGAGGGCCGCAGAAGTGACACAACTTGGCTGCCTCTGCTTCTATTCTCATGAGACCATCCCGAACCATAGGCTGATTTTCCTTCCTAGGGTTAAGGTTTGAGTTATGCCTGGGGTAAGGGTTCTATTAACCAGAAAGCCCTGAGTTCCAAGAACACAGCAGCTGTGAAGGACTACCCAAGAAGAGCACAAAAGTACCACAACATGCCTGCCTCCACAGCTTTTTCCTTGGGGACATGCCTAATTCCTGTCTGATTTGCCTTTCTCGTCTTACGGTTGGGGTTCGGCCTAGGGCTAGGATTTTTAAAATCAGGAAGCCCTGAGTTCCAGGCACACTGGAGCTGTGAAAGGCATCCAAAAGGGAGTGCAAAAGTGCCACAACATGGTTGCTTTCACGGCTTTTTCCTTGGCAAGAAGCTTAACACCAGGCTGATTTCCCTTCCCAGGGTTACTGTTAGGCTTAGGCCTAGGGCTAGGATTTTAAAACTAGGAAGCCCTGGGCTCCAGGCACACTGCAGCTGTTCAAGGCATCCCAAGGGGAGTGCAAAAGTGCAACAACATGGCAGCTTTCACAGCTTTTTCCTTGGCACCATCGCTATACCTAGGCTTTTTTATCTGCCTAGGGTTAGGGTTAGGGTTCAGCCTAGGGCTTGGAGTTTTTTAACCAGGAAGCCCTGAGTTCCAGGCTTACTGCATCTGCCAAAGGCATCCCAAAGGGAGTGCAGAAGTGCCACAACATGGCTGCATTCACGGCTTTTTCCTTGGCAAGAAGCCTAACACCAGACTGATTTCCCATCTCAGGGTTACTGTAAGGCATAGGCCTAGGGCTAGGATTTTTAAAACTAGGAAGCCCTTAGCTCCAGGCACACTGCAGCTGTTCAAGGCATCCCAAGAGGGCCGCAGAAGTGCCACAACATGGCTGCTTTCACGGCTTTTCCCTTAGGAAGAACCCTAATACCCGGCTGATTTACCTTCCTAGGGTTACTGTTAGGCTTAGGCCTAGGACTTTTAAAACCAGGAAGCCCTGGGCTCCAGGCACACTGCAGCTGCAAAAGGCATCCCAAGGGGAGCGCAAAAGTGACACAACTTGGCTGCCACCACTGATATTTCCATGAGACCATCCTGAACCATAGGCTGATTTTCCTTCCTAGGGTTAAGGTCTGAGTTACGCCTGGGGTAAGGGTTCTATTAACCAGAAAGCCCTGAGTTCCAAGAACACAGCAGCTGCGAAGGACTACCCAAGAAGAGCGCAAAAGTACCACAACATGCCTGCCTCCACAGCTTTTTCCTTTGGGAGATACCTAATTCCTGGCTGATTTGCCTTTCTCGTCTTAGGGTTGGGGTTCGGCCTAGGGCTAGGATTTTTTTAACTAGGAAGCCCTGAGTTCCAGGCTTACTTCACCTGCAAAAAGCATCCCAAAGGGAGTGCAGAAGTGCCACAACATGGCTGCTTTCACGGCTTTTCCCTTAGGAAGAACCCTAATACGCGGCTGATTTACCTTCCTAGGGTTACTGTTAGGCTTAGGCCTAGGACTTTTAAAACCAGGAAGCCCTGGGCTCCAGGCACACTGCAGCTGCGAAAGGCATCCCAAGGGGAGCGCAAAAGTGACACAACTTGGCTGCCACCACTGATATTTCCATGAGACCATCCCGAACCATAGGCTGATTTTCCTTCCTAGGGTTAAGGTTTGAGTTATGCCTAGGGTAAGGGTTCTATTAACCAGAAAGCCCTGAGTTCCAAGAACACAGCAGCTGCGAAGGACTAGCCAAGAAGAGCGCAAAAGTACCACAACATGCCTGCCTCCACAGCTTTTTCCTTGGGGACATGCCTAATTCCTGGCTGATTTGCCTTTCTCGTCTTAGGGTTGGGGTTCGGCCTAGGGCTAGGATTTTTTTAACTAGGAAGCCCTGAGTTCCAGGCTTACTTCATCTGCAAAAAGCATCCCAAAGGGAGTGCAGAAGTGCCACAGCATGGCTGCTTTCACGGCTTTTCCCTTCGGAAGAACCCTAATACCCGGCTGATTTACCTTCCTAGGGTTACTGTTAGGCTTAGGCCTAGGACTTTTAAAACCAGGAAGCCCTGGGCTCCAGGCACATGCAGCTGCGAAAGGCATCCCAAGAGGGCTGGAGAAGTGACACAACTTGGCTGCCTCTGCTGCTATTCTTATGAGACCATCCCGAACAATAGGCTGATTTTCCTTCCTAGGGTTAAGGTTTGAGTTACGCCTAGGGTAAGGGTTCTATTAACCAGGAAGCCCTGAGTTCCAAGAACACAGCAGCTGCGAAGGACTACCCAAGAAGAGCGCAAAAGTACCACAACATGCCTGCCTCCACAGCTTTTTCCTTGGGGACATGCCTAATTCCTGGCTGATTTGCCTTTCTCGTCTTAGGGTTGGGGTTCGGCCTAGGGCTAGGATTTTTTTAACTAGGAAGCCCTGAGTTCCAGGCTTATTTCATCTGCAAAAAGCATCCAAAAGGGAGTGCAAAAGTTCCACAACATGGCTGCATTCACGGCTTTTTCCTTGGCAAGAAGCCTAACACCAGGCTGATTTCCCTTCCCAGGGTTACTGTAAGGCTTAGGCCTAGGGCTAGCATTTTTAAAACTAGGAAGCCCTTAGATCCAGGCACACTGCAGCTGTTCAAGGCATCCCAAGGGGAGTACAAAAGTGCAGCAACATGGAAGCTTTCACAGCTTTTTCCTTGGCACCATCCCTATACCTAGGCTGATTTATCTGCCTAGGGTTAGGGTTAGGGTTCAGCCTAGGGCCTGGAGATTTTAACCAGGAAGCCCTGAGTTCCAGGCTTACTGCATCTGCCAAAGGCATCCCAAAGGGAGTGCAGAAGTGCCACAACATGGCTGCTTTCACGGCTTTTCCCTTAGGAAGAACCCTAATATGCGGCTGATTTACCTTCCTAGGGTTACTGTTAGGCTTAGGCCTAGGACTTTTAAAACCAGGAAGCCCTGGGCTCCAGGCACACTGCAGCTGCGAAAGGCATCCCAAGGGGAGCGCAAAAGTGACACAACTTGGCTGCCACCACTGATATTTCCATGAGACCATCCCGAACAATAGGCTGATTTTCCTTCCTAGGGTTAAGGTTTGAGTTACGCCTAGGGTAAGGGTTCTATTAACCAGGAAGCCCTGAGTTCCAAGAACACAGCAGCTGCGAAGGACTACCCAAGAAGAGCGCAAAAGTACCACAACATGCCTGCCTCCACAGCTTTTTCCTTGGGGACATGCCTAATTCCTGGCTGATTTGCCTTTCTCGTCTTAGGGTTGGGGTTCGGACTAGGGCTCGGATTTTTAAAATCAGGAAGCCCTGAGTTCCAGGCACACTGGAGCTGTGAAAGGCATCCAAAAGGGAGTGCAAAAGTGCCACAACATGGCTGCTTTCACGGCTTTTTCCTTGGCAAGAAGCCTAACACCAGGCTGATTTCCCTTCCCAGGGTTACTGTAAGGCTTAGGCCTAGGGCTAGGATTTTTAAAACTAGGAAGCCCTTAGTTCCAGGCACACTGCAGCTGTTCAAGGCATCCCAAGAGGGCCGCAGAAGTGACACAACTTGGCTGCCTCTGCTGCTATTCTCATGAGTCCATCCCGAACCATAGGCTGATTTTCCTTCCTAGGTTGAGGGTTAGAGTTACGCCTAGGGTTAGTGTTTTTTTAACCAGAAAGCCCTGAGTTCCAAGAACACAGCAGCTGCGAAGGACTACCCAAGAGGAGGGGAAAAGTGCCACAACATGGCTGCCTCCAGCGCTTTTTCCTTGGGACCATCATTGAACCTAGGCTGATTTACTTGCCTCCAGTTGCACCTATGGTCACGCCAAGGGATAGGGATTTTAAATCAGTAAACCCTGAGCTCCAGACCCAGTGCAGCTGCAAAAGGCTTCCCAAGGGCAGCCAAAAATTTCCTCAACATGCTCCTTCCAGTGCTTTTTTCCTTGGGAACATCCCTATACCCAGGCTGATTTATCTGCCTAGGCTTAGGGTTAGGGTTCAGCCTAGAGATAAGATTTTTTCAAACAGGAAGCCCTGAATTCCAGGCACACTGCAGCTGTTAAAGGCAGTGTTCTACGTCAACCGCAACTTAGTCTGAAATAAATGCTTTTTCCCTGAGAGCATCTGAGAGGTTTGCATGAAGCACTGATATCTGACATTTCCAATTTTGAATAGGAGAGGAGAAAGAAAATGGGAAGAAGTTTTTCATTTTAGTGGTTTCAATGTTAATTTCCGTACACTTTTTCAAAACTTGTCAGCTCAAATGCCCATCAACATCTTTTAGTCGTCTGTAAGTCAGTATTCATATAAAATGTGCTTCAAATCAAAAGAATTTCAAATTTGCACTCCAAATTTCTATGCCTAGATTTATGATTTCCTACACATATTAGATGAAAGGAAGGCCTTTTTTACTGTGGGAGTGCTGCAACACTGGAACAGGTTGCCCAGGGAAGTTGTGGGTGTCCCATCCCTGAAAGTATTCAAGGTCAGCTTGGACGGGGCTTGGAGCAGCAACAAAGGAGAAGCTTGATGGTAGAGAAACAAAGTTGGACTATAGAAGAAACTGGGATTGAAGTATAGGAGCAAGTTTTCTCTCAGCTCTTGGGGTAAATTCAAAGTTGTACAAAATTACATTTATCTGTGCTATTCACTACTGTAACAGAAATGTTCATGAAAACTGTACAGAAGATAGCAAATTTTAAAAGAGATAAGAATTACAGCATAAAATCCATGGGACGGGTTACAACATGAGACACTCTCTAAGAGAAAATCTCTGTGTTTCAGCACTTCATCATGGTAAGATTTCATGAAGTGCCAAAGAAGGCGGCAAAATATCATTCGGGACGTTATTTCCTGGAATTCAGCCTGGCCATTAGTAGGAACTGGGTTTGAACACATCATGTAGATATACCACACACACTTTCCCTTCACTGAAAAATGACTGTTTACAACGAAGAAGCAATTGACGATCAAAATTGATTGAAAGCATCTTAAACATGTCAAGTATTTCATTGTAGATGATCTGTGATCCAAATGCTTCTTCCACCTTCGAGAGGGACAGAACAATTCTTCCATATCATGATGGTTTAAAATTGTATCAACCAATGTTTTCTGCTGAAAAGATAGCATCTATTTTTTTCTATTTTTGGAAGAAAATATTCCTAGACATACAACAGGTGAGAACTAAGTAATTTTAAAGAAACAAATGAAAAGAAAATATTCTGTAAATAGAATGAAATGAAAAGCTGTGTTTTAAATAGGAGCTAAATATGAAACAGAATTTTTGTACCAGGCATTTGAATTACTGCACCAGCTCTTTTGCCCATCAAGAGAGGCGTTTAGCATTTCAGTCTTTTCCAAGGTGTTCATGATCTGCTATGCTGATCTCTGTGTGTGCCTAGGTGTGTGTGGAAGGGGGGGCATGTGAAGGGGAGTGTGTATGTTTGCTTTACAATTGTTGTGGCAGATTCATGCCTCAGCTCCACATTTTGTTTTAGAAAGGTCACACAGAGTGGATGTGAAGTTTACTATCAACAAGAGATCAATTCCCAAATCATCCATTTGACTCTACCTTATAAATCATGTGCTTTGTTGCATATTTTATCAAATCTACTTTCAAGCCAGATGGAGGAAGGAGGATGTGGCAATCCCTCCACCATCTTGCAACTTTTATGCAAGTAGGTTTTCAAGAAAATCATCATTTCTCTTTGAAATATGTCTGGAACAGGCATGATGGTAGTGTCAACCTGTTGGAGTTTTTGTTGCTGGAAGAAGTTATACAAAAGGATTGGTTTTTACATTGACCAGTTACTGAATCAAGCGCAGGAATACATTGGAAATTCAACTGGGGCTTCCTTTCCCCGGCAGACTACTTCTAGAACGAGCTTGTACACTGAAGCTTACTCTTTTGCCCTCTTTTTGTTTCTTTCCTATTTTCTTGGCTTCTTTGCCACTCTCTAGACAATTTTGGAACTTTTTTCCCAACTCAAATGGTTTCAATAGTCTGATTGTGATCATACATTTTTATAAGGAATTTTTAAAATCTTTCCTCCAGTTAAGAAAGTCAAGGACTTAGGTCTTTTTCTTCCCTTATCAATATTGCAATGAAATTGATAAGTAAAGACCAACTCTTTCTTTTTGTTTTTAACCCAAGCAGATAATTCCCATCCATTCATCCATTTGGTGGACCAATGGTTGCCATTCTGATGGAAGTTGTCACTTCTTAACAATAGGCATTCTGTGACTATGTTGACAGCACTTTGGGTGAAGATCCTAACTGGTCTTAGATACACATAGGGAGAAATTTGCTCAGCCAGTGTCAGTCTTAAGCATGCGTATCAGAAGATCTTTCTAGAGCTGGGAATTTTCCCATGAAAGGGATTCAGTTAGGGAAGAGACACTTGCCCCAGAGGTTTACATTCTTCTTGAAGACTGCTTAAGGAACTTAGATGCCATGTCCATTTGGATCTGTGTCTGCACAGAACTTTGTCATGCCAGTGCTTGAAATGCATCTTGAAGAGAATTCACTAGCACAGAATGAATGAGAGTGGAAGGGGTTGGTGGGGCTAACCAGGCCCAACCCCCCTGCCTAAACCAGGATACCTAGAGCCTCTTGCCCAGGATTCTATCTGGGTGTACTTTGAATGTCTTCAAAGATCCAGGCTCCACAATCTTTCTGGGCAGTCTGTGCCGTGGTTCACTCACCCTCACAGTAAAGAATCATTTCCTGATGTTCCTGTATTTCAGTGTGTGCCCACTGCCTCTTGTCTTTTCACTCAGCATCACTGAAAAGACACTGATTCCCTCCCCTTTGCACTATTGCTTCCATATGGATGTGTGCTGCCATGTAGAGATATGTCAAAAACCTCCCTGAAGCCCAGGCAGATAATATTCCCTTCATCTACCAGTAAAGTTGATTCATCAGAGGAGTTTAAAGTTATGTTCAGCATGAAATGCCCCTGAAAAATCATGCTAACTACATTATTGTGTCGTCTTTCATGTGCCTGGCAAGGTTTTCCAGGAAGAGCTGCTTCATCAACTTCCTGGGTATAAAAAAGAGGCTGGCTGGTTTGTACGATTGCGAGTCATCCTAATTGCCTTTTTTGAAGATGAGTGTCATTTGCTTACATCCAGTCCTTAGCCTCTCTTGTCGTCTACATCTTAGCAAAAAGCTTTTCCACTATGTCTGCCAAGGAGAAATTGTGCCAGCACAGAAAACATCTCCTATCGTGTTCTAGACGTTGCACGGAGGTGTGCCGAGTGTTTGGCATGAAGGAAAGAAAAGTTGTCCAAAACAGCTTCCAATCGAATGTTCATGTGATTGGAAAAGTCAGGGGAGTGCAAAGGTACTGTTTTCTAGCAGTTGGCAAGCTGCGCACACAATCCCAGTGTTGTACAGCTTCCTTCTTCACCTTTCCGAAGGTGCCGCTCTCTCCGGCTCCCGGAGGCGAAGAAGCGGCTTCTTCGCGCAAAGACGATTGTGCCGCTCACTGTGCACTCCTTAGCGCGGCTTCTGCCGAAAGACGCCCGGGAGCGGCTCTTAGCTCCGGACAGCATCGTACCTTCGTCTTTAGCGTCTCTTCTCGTCTACATCTTAGCAAAAAGCTTTTCTACTATGTCTGGCGAGGAAAAACTGTGCCAGCACAGAAAATATCTCCCATCGTGTTCTAGACGTTGCACGGAGGTGTGCCGAGTGTTTGGCATGAAGAGAAGAAAACTTGTCCAAAACAGCTTCCAATCGAATGTTCATGTGATTGGAAAAGTCAGGAGAGTGCAAAGGTACTGTTTTCTATCAGTTGGCAAGCTGCGCACACAATCCCAGTGTTGTACAGCTTCCTTCTTCACCTTTCCGAAGGTGCCGCTCTCTCCGGCTCCCGGAGGCGAAGAAGCGGCTTCTTCGCGCAAAGACGATTGTGCTGCTCACTGTGCTCTGCTTAGCGCGGCTTCTGCCGAAAGACGCCCGGGAGTGGCTCTTAGCTCCGGACAGCATCGTACCTTCGTCTTTAGCGTCTCTTCTCGTCTACATCTTAGCAAAAAGCTTTTCTACTATGTCTGGCGAGGAAAAACTGTGCCAGCACAGAAAACATCTCCCATCGTGTTCTAGACGTTGCACGGAGGTGTGCCGAGTGTTTGGCATGAAGGAAAGAAAAGTTGTCCAAAACAGCTTCCAATCGAATGTTCATGTGATTATAAAAGTCAGGAGAGTGCAAAGGTACTGTTTTCTAGCAGTTGGCAAGCTGCGCACACAATCCCAGTGTTGTACAGCTTCCTTCTTCACCTTTCCGAAGGTGCCGCTCTCTCCGGCTCCCGGAGGCGAAGAAGCGGCTTCTTCGCGCAAAGACGATTGTGCCGCTCACTGTGCACTCCTTAGCGCGGCTTCTGCCGAAAGACGCCCGGGAGCGGCTCTTAGCTCCGGACAGCATCGTACCTTCGTCTTTAGCGTCTCTTCTCGTCTACATCTTAGCAAAAAGCTTTTCTACTATGTCTGGCGAGGAAAAACTGTGCCAGCACAGAAAACATCTCCCATCGTGTTCTAGACATTGCACGGAGGTGTGCCGAGTGTTTGGCATGAAGAAAAGAAAAGTTGTCCAAAACAGCTTCCAATGGAATGTTCATGTGATTGGAAAAGTCAGGAGAGTGCAAAGGTACTGTTTTCTAGCAGTTGGCAAGCTGCGCACACAATCCCAGTGTTGTACAGCTTCCTTCTTCACCTTTCCGAAGGTGCCGCTCTCTCCGGCTCCCGGAGGCGAAGAAGCGGCTTCTTCGCGCAAAGACGATTGTGCCGCTCACTGTGCACTCCTTAGCGCGGCTTCTGCCGAAAGACGCCCGGGAGCGGCTCTTAGCTCCGGACAGCATCGTACCTTCGTCTTTAGCGTCTCTTCTCGTCTACATCTTAGCAAAAAGCTTTTCTACTATGTCTGGCGAGGAAAAACTGTGCCAGCACAGAAAACATCTCCCATCGTGTTCTAGACGTTGCATGGAGGTGTGCCGAGTGTTTGGCATGAAGGAAAGAAAAGTTGTCCAAAACAGCTTCCAATCGAATGTTCATGTGATTGGAAAAGTCAGGAGAGTGCAAAGGTACTGTTTTCTAGCAGTTGGCAAGCTGCACACACAATCCCAGTGTTGTACAGCTTCCTTCTTCACCTTTCCGAAGGTGCCGCTCTCTCCGGCTCCCGGAGGCGAAGAAGCGGCTTCTTCGCGCAAAGACGATTGTACCGGTCACAGTGCACTCCTTAGCGCGGCTTCTGCCGAAAGACGCCCGGGAGCGGCTCTTAGCTCCGGACAGCATCGTACCTTCGTCTTTAGCGTCTCTTCTCGTCTACATCTTAGCAAAAAGCTTTTCCACTATGTCTGGCGAGGAAAAACTGTGCCAGCACAGAAAACATGTCCCATCGTGTTCGAGACGTTGCACGATCCCTATACCTAGGCTGCTTTTCCTTCCTGGGGATAGGGTTAGGCTTCAGCCTAGGGCTTGGAGTTTTTTAACCAGGAAGCCCTGAGTTCCAGGCTTACTGCATCTGCCAAAGGCATCCCAAAGGGAGTGCAGAAGTGCCACAACATGGCTGCTTTCACGGCTTTTCCCTTAGGAAGAACCCTAATACCCGGCTGATTTACCTTCCTAGGGTTACTGTTAGGCTTAGGCCTAGGACTTTTAAAACCAGGAAGCCCTGGGCTCCAGGCACACTGCAGCTGCGAAAGGCATCCCAAGGGGAGCGCAAAAATGACACAACTTGGCTGCCACCACTGATATTTCCATGAGACCATCCCGAACCATAGGCTTATTTTCCTTCCTAGGGTTAAGGTTTGAGTTACGCCTGGGGTAAGGGTTCTATTAACCAGAAAGACCTGAGTTCCAAGAACACAGCAGCTGCGAAGGACTAGCCAAGAAGAGCGCAAAAGTACCACAACATGCCTGCCTCCACAGCTTTTTCCTTGGGGACATGCCTGATTCCTGGCTGATTTGCCTTTCTCGTCTTAGGGTTGGGGTTCGGCCTAGGGCTAGGATTTTTTTAACTAGGAAGCCCTGAGTTCCAGGCTTACTTCATCTGCAAAAAGCATCCCAAAGGGAGTGCAGAAGTGCCACAACATGGCTGCTTTCACGGCTTTTCCCTTAGGAAGAACCCTAATACGCGGCTGATTTACCTTCCTAGGGTTACTGTTAGGCTTAGGCCTAGGACTTTTAAAACCAGGAAGCCCTGGGCTCCAGGCACATGCAGCTGTTAAAGGCATCCCAAGAGGGCCGCAGAAGTGACACAACTTGGCTGCCTCTGCTGCTATTCTCATGAGACCATCCCGAACCATAGGCTGATTTTCCTTCCTAGGGTTAAGGTTTGAGTTACGCCTAGGGTAAGGGTTCTATTAACCAGAAAGCCCTGAGTTCCAAGAACACAGCAGCTGTGAAGGACTAGCCAAGAATAGCGCAAAAGTACCACAACATTCCTGCCTCCACAGCTTTTCCTTGGGGACATGCCTAATTCCTGGCTGATTTGCCTTTCTCGTCTTAGGGTTGGGGTTCGGCCTAGGGCTAGGATTTTTTTAACTAGGAAGCCCTGAGTTCCAGGCTTACTTCATCTGCCAAACGCATCCAAAAGGGAGTGCAAAAGTGCCACAACATGGTTGCTTTCACGGCTTTTTCCTTGGCAAGAAGCTTAACACCAGGCTGATTTCCCTTCCCAGGGTTACTGTTAGGCTTAGGCCTAGGGCTAGGAATTTTAAAACTAGGAAGCCCTTAGCTCCAGGCACACTGCAGCTGTTCAAGGCATCCCAAGGGGAGTACAAAAGTGCAACAACATGGCAGCTTTCACAGCTTTTTCCTTGGCACCATCCCTATACCTAGGCTGTTTTATCTGCCTAGGGTAAGGGTTAGGGTTCAGCCTAGGGCTTGGAGATTTTTAACCAGGAAGCCCTGAGTTCCAGGCTTCCTGCATCTGACAAAGGCATCCCAAAGGGAGTGCAAAAGTGCCACAAGTTGGCTGCTTTCACAGCTTTTCCCTTAGGAAGAACTCTAATACCCGGCTGATTTACCTTCCTAGGGTTACTGTTAGGCTTAGGCCTAGGACTATTAAAACCAGGAAGCCCTGGGCTCCAGGCACACTGCAGCTGCAAAAGGCATCCCAAGGGGAGCGCAAAAGTGACACAACTTGGCTGCCACCACTGATATTTCCATGAGACCATCCCGAACCATAGGCTGATTTTCCTTCCTAGGGTTAAGGTTTGAGTTACGCCTGGGGTAAGGGTTCTATTAACCAGAAAGCCCTGAGTTCCAAGAACACAGCAGCTGCGAAGGACTAGCCAAGAAGAGCGCAAAAGTACCACAACATGCCTGCCTCCACAGCTTTTTCCTTGGGGACATGCCTGATTCCTGGCTGATTTGCCTTTCTCGTCTTAGGGTTGGGGTTCGGCCTAGGGCTAGGTTTTTTTTAACTAGGAAGCCCTGAGTTCCAGGCTTACTTCATCTGCAAAAAGCATCCCAAAGGGAGTGCAGAAGTGCCACAACATGGCTGCTTTCACGGCTTTTCCCTTAGGAAGAACCCTAATACGCGGCTGATTTACCTTCCTAGGGTTACTGTTAGGCTTAGGCCTAGGACTTTTAAAACCAGGAAGCCCTGGGCTCCAGGCACATGCAGCTGTTAAAGGCATCCCAAGAGGGCCTCAGAAGTGACACAACTTGGCTGCCTCTGCTGCTATTCTCATGAGACCATCCCGAACCATAGGCTGATTTTCCTTCCTAGGGTTAAGGTTTGAGTTACGCCTAGGGTAAGGGTTCTATTAACCAGAAAGCCCTGAGTTCCAAGAACACAGCAGCTGTGAAGGACTAGCCAAGAATAGCGCAAAAGTACCACAACATTCCTGCCTCCACAGCTTTTCCTTGGGGACATGCCTAATTCCTGGCTGATTTGCCTTTCTCGTCTTAGGGTTGGGGTTCGGCCTAGGGCTAGGATTTTTTTAACTAGGAAGCCCTGAGTTCCAGGCTTACTTCATCTGCCAAACGCATCCAAAAGGGAGTGCAAAAGTGCCACAACATGGTTGCTTTCACGGCTTTTTCCTTGGCAAGAAGCTTAACACCAGGCTGATTTCCCTTCCCAGGGTTACTGTTAGGCTTAGGCCTAGGGCTAGGAATTTTAAAACTAGGAAGCCCTTAGCTCCAGGCACACTGCAGCTGTTCAAGGCATCCCAAGGGGAGTACAAAAGTGCAACAACATGGCAGCTTTCACAGCTTTTTCCTTGGCACCATCCCTATACCTAGGCTGTTTTATCTGCCTAGGGTAAGGGTTAGGGTTCAGCCTAGGGCTTGGAGATTTTTAACCAGGAAGCCCTGAGTTCCAGGCTTACTGCATCTGCCAAAGGCATCCCAAAGGGAGTGCAAAAGTGCCACAAGATGGCTGCTTTCACAGCTTTTCCCTTAGGAAGAACCCTAATACGCGGCTGATTTACCTTCCTAGGGTTACTGTTAGGCTTAGGCCTAGGACTTTTAAAACCAGGAAGCCCTGGGCTCCAGGCACACTGCAGCTGCGAAAGGCATCCCAAGGGGAGCGCAAAAGTGACACAACTTGGCTGCCACCACTGATATTTCCATGAGACCATCCCGAACCATAGGCTGATTTTCCTTCCTAGGGTTAAGGTTTGAGTTACGCCTAGGGTAAGGGTTCTATTAACCAGAAAGCCCTGAGTTCCAAGAACACAGCAGCTGCGAAGGACTTCCCAAGAAGAGCGCAAAAGTACCACAACATGCCTGCCTCCACAGCTTTTTCCTTGGGGACATGCCTAATTCCTGGCTGATTTGCCTTTCTCGTCTTAGGGTTGGGGTTTGGCCTAGGGCTAGGATTTTTTTAACTAGGAAGCCCTGAGTTCCAGGCTTACTGCATATGCCAAAGGCATCCCAAAGGGAGTGCAGAAGTGCCACAACATGGCTGCTTTCACGGCTTTTCCCTTA
The DNA here is from genome assembly GCA_036010785.1 of Ammospiza maritima maritima. Classification (NCBI taxonomy): domain Eukaryota; kingdom Metazoa; phylum Chordata; class Aves; order Passeriformes; family Passerellidae; genus Ammospiza; species Ammospiza maritima. The sequence goes on from JAYKTQ010000382.1 coordinate 93,659, forward strand.
GGAAGAACCCTAATACGCGGCTGATTTACCTTCCTAGGGTTACTGTTAGGCTTAGGCCTAGGACTTTTAAAACCAGGAAGCCCTGGGCTCCAGGCACACTGCAGCTGCGAAAGGCATCCCAAGGGGAGCGCAAAAGTGACACAACTTGGCTGCCACCACTGATATTTCCATGAGACCATCCCGAACCATAGGCTGATTTTCCTTCCTAGGGTTAAGGTTTGAGTTACGCCTGGGGTAAGGGTTCTATTAACCAGAAAGCCCTGAGTTCCAAGAACACAGCAGCTGCGAAGGACTACCCAAGAAGAGCGCAAAAGTACCACAACATGCCTGCCTCCACAGCTTTTTCCTTGGGGACATGCCTAATTCCTGGCTGATTTGCCTTTCTCGTCTTAGGGTTGGGGTTTGGCCTAGGGCTAGGATTTTTTTAACTAGGAAGCCCTGAGTTCCAGGCTTACTTCGTCTGCAAAAAGCATCCCAAAGGGAGTGCAGAAGTGCCACAACATGGCTGCTTTCACGGCTTTTCCCTTAGGAAGAACCCTAATACGCGGCTGATTTACCTTCCTAGGGTTACTGTTAGGCTTAGGCCTAGGACTTTTAAAACCAGGAAGCCCTGGGCTCCAGGCACATGCAGCTGCGAAAGGCATCCCAAGAGGGCCGCAGAAGTGACACAACTTGGCTGCCACCACTGATATTTCCATGAGACCATCCCGAACCATACGCTGATTTTCCTTCCTAGGGTTAAGGTTTGAGTTACGCCTAGGGTAAGGGTTCTATTAACCAGAAAGCCCTGAGTTCCAAGAACACAGCAGCTGCGAAGGACTTCCCAAGAAGAGCGCAAAAGTACCACAACATGCCTGCCTCCACAGCTTTTTCCTTGGGGACATGCCTTATTCCTGGCTGATTTGCCTTTCTCGTCTTACGGTTGGGGTTCGGCCTAGGGCTAGGATTTTTAAAATCAGGAAGCCCTGAGTTCCAGGCACACTGGAGCTGTGAAAGGCATCCAAAAGGGAGTGCAAAAGTGCCACAACATGGTTGCTTTCACGGCTTTTTCCTTGGCAAGAAGCTTAACACCAGGCTGATTTCCCTTCCCAGGGTTACTGTTAGGCTTAGGCCTAGGGCTAGGAATTTAAAACTAGGAAGCCCTTAGATCCAGGCACACTGCAGCTGTTCAAGGCATCCCAAGGGGAGTACAAAAGTGCAACAACATGGCAGCTTTCACAGCTTTTTCCTTGGCACCATCCCTATACCTAGGCTGTTTTATCTGCCTAGGGTAAGGGTTAGGGTTCAGCCTAGGGCTTGGAGATTTTTAACTAGGAAGCCCTGAGTTCCAGGCTTACTGCATCTGCCAAAGGCATCCCAAAGGGAGTGCAAAAGTGCCACAAGATGGCTGCTTTCACAGCTTTTCCCTTAGGAAGAACCCTAATACCCGGCAGATTTACCTTCCTAGGGTTACTGTTAGGCTTATGCCTAGGACTTTTAAAACCAGGAAGCCCAGGGCTCCAGGCACACTGCAGCTGCGAAAGGCATCCCAAGGGGAGCGCAAATGTGACACAACTTGGCTGCCACAACTGATATTTCCATGAGACCATCCCGAACCATAGGCTGATTTTCCTTCCTAGGGTTAAGGTTTGAGTTACGCCTAGGGTAAGCGTTCTATTAACCAGAAAGCCCTGAGTTCCAAGAACACAGCAGCTGCGAAGGACTTCCCAAGAAGAGCGCAAAAGTACCACAACATGCCTGCCTCCACAGCTTTTTCCTTGGGGACATGCCTAATTCCTGGCTGATTTGCCTTTCTCGTCTTAGGGTTGGGGTTCGGCCTAGGGCTAGGATATTTTTAACTAGGAAGCCCTGAGTTCCATGCTTACTGCATCTACCAAAGGCATCCCAAAGGGAGTGCAGAAGTGCCACAACATGGCTGCTTTCACAGCTTTTCCCTTAGGAAGAACCCTAATACCCGGCAGATTTACCTTCCTAGGGTTACTGTTAGGCTTATGCCTAGGACTTTTAAAACCAAGAAGCCCTGGGCTCCAGGCACACTGCAGCTGCGAAAGGCATCCCAAGGGGAGCGCAAAAGTGACACAACTTGGCTGCCACCACTGATATTTCCATGAGACCATCCCGAACCATACGCTGATTTTCCTTCCTAGGGTTAAGGTTTGAGTTACGCCGAGGGTAAGGGTTCTATTAACCAGAAAGCCCTGAGTTCCAAGAAAACAGCAGCTGCGAAGGACTTCCCAAGAAGAGTGCAAAAGTACCACAACATGCCTGCCTCCACAGCTTTTTCCTTGGGGACATGCCTGATTCCTGGCTGATTTGCCTTTCTCGTCTTAGGGTTGGGCTTCGGCCTAGGGCTAGGATTTTTTTAACTAGGAAGCCCTGAGTTCCAGACTTACTGCATCTGCCAAAGGCATCCCAAAGGGAGTGCAAAAGTGCCACAACATGGCTGCTTTCACGGCTTTTCCCTTAGGAAGAACCCTAATACCCGGCTGATTTACCTTCCTAGGGTTACTGTTAGGCTTAGGCCAAGGACTTTTAAAACCAGGAAGCCCTGGGCTCCAGGCACATGCATCTGTTAAAGGCATCCCAAGAGGGCCGCAGAAGTGACACAACTTGGCAGCCTCTGCTTCTATTCTCATGAGACCATCCCGAACCATAGGCTGATTTTCCTTCCTAGGGTTAAGGTTTGAGTTACGCCTAGGGTAAGGGTCCTATTAACCAGAAAGCCCTGAGGTCCAAGAACACAGCAGCTGCGAAGGACTACCCAAGAAGAGCGCAAAAGTACCACAACGTGCCTGCCTCCACAGCTTTTTCCTTGGGGACATGCCTAATTCCTGGCTGATTTGCCTTTCTCGTCTTAGGGTTGGGGTTCGGCCTAGGGCTGGGATATTTTTAACCAGGAAGCCCTGAGTTCCAGGCTTACTTCATCTGCCAAAGGCATCCCTAAGGGAGTGCAGAAGTGCCACAACATGGCCGCTTTCACGGCTTTTCCCTTAGGAAGAACCCTAATATCCGGCTGATTTACCTTCCTAGGGTTACTGTTAGGCTTAGGCCTAGGACTTTTTAAACTAGGAAGCCCTTAGCTCCAGGCACACTGCAGCTGTTCAAGGCATCCCAAGGGGAGTATTAAAGTACCACAACATGGCAGCTTTCAGAGCTTTTTCCTTGGCACCATCCCTATACATAGGCTGTTTTATCTGCCTAGGGTTAGGGTTAGGGTTCAGCCTAGGGCTTGGAGTTTTTTAACCAGGAAGCCCTGAGTTCCAGGCTTACTGCATCTGCCAAATGCATCCCAAAGGGAGTGCAAAAGTGCCACAACACGGCTGCTTTCACAGCTTTTCCCTTAGGAAGAACCCTAATACCCGGCTGATTTACCTTCCTAGGGTTACTGTTAGGCTTAGGCCTAGGACTTTTAAAACCAGGAAGCCCTGGGCTCCAGGCACACTGCCGCTGCGAAAGGCATCCCAAGGGGAGCGCAAAAGTGACACAACTTGGCTGCCACCACTGATATTTCCATGAGACCATCCCGAACCATAGGCTGCTTTTCCTTCCTAGGGTTAAGGTTTGAGTTACGCCTAGGGTAATGGTTCTATTAACCAGAAAGCCCTGAGTTCCAAGAACACAGCAGCTGCGAAGGACTACCCAAGAAGAGCGCAAAAGTACCACAACATGCCTGCCTCCACAGCTTTTTCCTTGGGGACATGCCTAATTCCTGGCTGATTTGCCTTTCTCGTCTTAGGGTTGGGGTTCGGCCTAGGGCTAGGATTTTTTTAACTAGGAAGCCCTGAGTTCCAGGCTTACTGCATCTGCCAAAGGCATCCCAAAGGGAGTGCAGAAGTGCCACAACATGGCTGCTTTCACGGCTTTTCCCTTAGGAAGAACCCTAATACCCGGCTGATTTACCTTCCTAGGGTTACTGTTAGGCTTAGGCCTAGGACTTTTAAAACCAGGAAGCCCTGGGCTCCAGGCACACTGCAGCTGCGAAAGGCATCCCAAGGGGAGCGCAAAAGTGACACAACTTGGCTGCCACCACTGATATTTCCATGAGACCATCCCGAACCATAGGCTGATTTTCCTTCCTAGGGTTAAGGTTTGAGTTACGCCTAGGGTAAGAGTTCTATTAACCAGAAAGACCTGAGTTCCAAGAACACAGCAGCTGCGAAGGACTAGCCAAGAAGAGCGCAAAAGTACCACAACATGCCTGCCTCCACAGCTTTTTCCTTGGGGACATGCCTAATTCCTGGCTGATTTGCTTTTCTCGTCTTAGGGTTGGGGTTCGGCCTAGGGCTAGGATTTTTAAAATCAGGAAGCCCTGAGTTCCAGGCACACTGGAGCTGTGAAAGGCATCCAAAAGGGAGTGCAAAAGTGCCACAACATGGTTACTTTCACGGCTTTTTCCTTGGCAAGAAGCTTAACACCAGGCTGATTTCCCTTGCCAGGGTTACTGTTAGGCTTAGGCCTAGGGCTAGGATTTTTAAAACTAGGAAGCCCTTAGATCCAGGCACACTGCAGCTGTTCAAGGCATCCCAAGGGGAGTACAAAAGTGCAACAACATGGCAGCTTTCACAGCTTTTTCCTTGGCACCATCCCTATACCTAGGCTGTTTTATCTGCCTAGGGTTAGGGTTAGGGCTCAGCCTAGGGCTTGGAGATTTTTAACCAGGAAGCCCTGAGTTCCAGGCTTACTGCATCTGCCAAAGGCATCCCAAAGGGAGTGCAAAAGTGCCACAACATGGCTGCTTTCACGGCGTTTCCCTTAGGAAGAACCCTAATACCCGGCTGATTTACCTTCCTAGGGTTACTGTTAGGCTTAGGCCTAGGACTTTTAAAACCAGGAAGCCCTGGGCTCCAGGCACACTGCAGCTGTTCAAGGCATCCCAAGGGGAGCGCAAAAGTGACACAACTTGGCTGCCACCACTGATATTTCCATGAGACCATCCCGAACCATAGGCTGATTTTCCTTCCTAGGGTTAAGGTTTGAGTTACGCCTGGGGTAAGGGTTCTATTAACCAGAAAGCCCTGAGTTCCAAGAACACAGCAGCTGCGAAGGACTACCCAAGAAGAGCGCAAAAGTACCACAACATGCCTGCCTCCACAGCTTTTTCCTTGGGGACATGCCTAATTCCTGGCTGATTTGCCTTTCTCGTCTTACGGTTGGGGTTCGGCCTAGGGCTAGGATTTTTAAAATCAGGAAGCCCTGAGTTCCAGGCACACTGGAGCTGTGAAAGGCATCCCAAAGGGAGTGCAAAAGTGCCACAACATGGCTGCTTTCACGGCTTTTCCCTTAGGAAGAACCCTAATACCCGGCTGATTTACCTTCCTAGGGTTACTGTTAGGCTTAGGCCTAGGACTTTTAAAACCAGGAAGCCCTGGGCTCCAGGCATATGCAGCTGTTAAAGGCATCCCAAGAGGGCCGCAGAAGTGACACAACTTGGCTGCCTCTGCTTCTATTCTCATGAGACCATCCTGAACCATAGGCAGATTTTCCTTCCTAGGGTTAAGGTTTGAGTTTCGCCTAGCGTAAGAGTTCTATTAACCAGAAAGCCCTGAGTTCCAAGAACACAGCAGCTGCGAAGGACTACCCAAGAAGAGCGCAAAAGTACCACAACATGCCTGCCTCCACAGCTTTTTCCTTGGGGACATGCCTAATTCCTGGCTGATTTGCCTTTCTCGTCTTAGGGTTGGGGTTCGGCCTAGGGCTAGGATTTTTTTAACTAGGAAGCCCTGTGTTCCAGGCTTACTTCATCTGCCAAAGGAATCCCAAAGGGTGTGCAAAAGTGCCACAACATGGCTGCTTTCACGGCTTTTCCCTTAGGAAGAACCCTAATACCCGGCTGATTTACCTTCCTAGGGTTACTGTTAGGCTTAGGCCTAGGACTTTTAAAACCAGGAAGCCCTGGGCTCCAGGCACATGCAGCTGTTAAAGGCATCCCAAGAGGGCCGCAGAAGTGACACAACTTGGCTGCCACCACTGATATTTCCATGAGACCATCCCGAACCATAGGCTGATTTTCCTTCCTAGGGTTAAGGTTTGAGTTACGCCTAGGGTAAGAGTTCTATTAACCAGAAAGCCCTGAGTTCCAAGAACACAGCAGCTGCGAAGGACTACCCAAGAAGAGCGCAAAAGTACCACAACGTGCCTGCCTCCACAGCTTTTTCCTTGGGGACATGCCTAATTCCTGGCTGATTTGCCTTTCTCGTCTTAGGGTTGGGGTTCGGCCTAGGGCTGGGATATTTTTAACCAGGAAGCCCTGAGTTCCAGGCTTACTTCATCTGCCAAAGGCATCCCAAAGGGAGTGCAGAAGTGCCACAACATGGCTGCTTTCACGGCTTTTCCCTTAGGAAGAAACCTAATATCCGGCTGATTTACCTTCCCAGGGTTACTGTTAGGCTTAGGCCTAGGACTTTTAAAACTAGGAAGCCCTTAGCTCCAGGCACACTGCAGCTGTTCAAGGCATCCCAAGGGGAGTACTAAAGTACCACAACATGGCAGCTTTCACAGCTTTTTCCTTGGCACCATCCCTATACATAGGCTGATTTATCTGCCTAGGGTTAGGGTTAGGGTTCAGCCTAGGGCTTGGAGTTTTTTAACCAGGAAGCCCTGAGTTCCAGGCTTACTGCATCTGCCAAAGGCATCCCAAAGGGTGTGCAAAAGTGCCACAACATGGCTGGTTTCACAGCTTTTCCCTTAGGAAGAACCCTAATACCCGGCTGATTTACCTTCCTAGGGTTACTGTTAGGCTTAGGCCTAGGACTTTTAAAACCAGGAAGCCCTGGGCTCCAGGCACACTGCAGCTGCGAAAGGCATCCCAAGGGGAGCGCAAAAGTGACACAACTTGGCTGCCACCACTGATATTTCCATGAGACCATCCTGAACCATAGGCTGATTTTCCTTCCTAGGGTTAAGGTTAGAGTTACGCCTAGGGTAAGGGTTCTATTAACCAGAAAGCCCTGAGTTCCAAGAACACAGGAGCTGCGAAGGACTTCCCAAGAAGAGCGCAAAAGTACCACAACATGCCTGCCTCCACAGCTTTTTCCTTGGGGACATGCCTAATTCCTGGCTGATTTGCCTTTCTCGTCTTAGGGTTGGGGTTCGGCCTAGGGCTAGGATTTTTAAAATCAGGAAGCCCTGAGTTCCAGGCACACTGGAGCTGTGAAAGGCATCCAAAAGCGAGTGCAAAAGTGCCACAACATGGTTGCTTTCACGGCTTTTTCCTTGGCAAGAAGCTTAACACCAGGCTGATTTCCCTTCCCAGGGTTACTGTTAGGCTTAGGCCTAGGGCTAGGATTTTTAAAACTAGGAAGCCCTTAGATCCAGGCACACTGCAGCTGTTCAAGGCATCCCAAGGGGAGTACAAAAGTGCAACAACATGGCAGCTTTCACAGCTTTTTCCTTGGCACCATCCCTATACCTAGGCTGTTTTATCTGCCTAGGGTTAGGGTTAGGGTTCAGCCTAGGGCTTGGAGATTTTTAACCAGGAAGCCCTGAGTTCCAGGCTTACTGCATCTGCCAAAGGCATCCCAAAGGGAGTGCAGAAGTTCCACAACATGGCTGCTTTCACAGCTTTTCCCTTAGGAAGAACCCTAATACCCGGCTGATTTACCTTCCTAGGGTTACTGTTAGGCTTAGGCCTAGGACTTTTAAAACCAGGAAGCCCTGGGCTCCAGGTACACTGCAGCTGCGAAAGGCATCCCAAGGGGAGCGCAAAAGTGGCACAACTTGGCTGCCAACACTGATATTTCCATGAGACCATCCCGAATCATAGGCTGATTTTCCTTCCTAGGGTTAAGGTTTGAGTTACGCCTAGGGTAAGGGTTCTATTAACCAGAAAGCCCTGAGTTCCAAGAACACAGCAGCTGCGAAGGACTACCCAAGAAGAGCGCAAAAGTACCACAACGTGCCTGCCTCCACAGCTTTTTCCTTGGGGACATGCCTGATTCCTGGCTGATTTGCCTTTCTCGTCTTAGGGTTGGGGTTCGGCCTAGGGCTAGGATATTTTTAACTAGGAAGCCCTGAGTTCCAGGCTTACTTCATCTGCCAAAGGCATCCCAAAGGGTGTGCAAAAGTGCCACAACATGGCTGCTTTCACGGCTTTTCCCTTAGGAAGAACCCTAATACGCGGCTGATTTACCTTCCTAGGGTTACTGTTAGGCTTAGGCCTAGGACTTTTAAAACCAGGAAGCCCTGGGCTCCAGGCACACTGCAGCTGCGAAAGGCATCCCAAGGGGAGCGCAAAAGTGACACAACTTTGCTGCCACCACTGATATTTCCATGAGACCATCCCAAAACATAGGCTGATTTTCCTTCCTATGGTTAAGGTTTGAGTTACGCCTAGGGTAAGGGTTCTATTAACCAGAAAGCCCTGAGTTCCAAGAACACAGCAGCTGCGAAGGACTTCCCAAGAAGAGCGCAAAAGTACCACAACATGCCTGCCTCCACAGCTTTTTCCTTGGGGACATGCCTGATTCCTGGCTGATTTGCCTTTCTCGTCTTAGGGTTGGGGTTCGGCCTAGGGCTAGGATATGTTTAACTAGGAAGCCCTGAGTTCCAGGCTTACTTCATCTGCAAAAAGCATCGCAAAGGGAGTGCAGAAGTGCCACAACATGGCTGCTTTCACGGCTTTTCCCTTAGGAAGAACCCTAATACGCGGCTGATTTACCTTCCTAGGGTTACTGTTAGGCTTAGGCCTAGGACTTTTAAAACCAGGAAGCCCTGGGCTCCAGGCACATGCAGCTGCGAAAGGCATCCCAAGAGGGCCGCAGAAGTGACACAACTTGGCTGCCTCTGCTTCTATTCTCATGAGACCATCCTGAACCATAGGCTGATTTTCCTTCCTAGGGTTAAGGTTTGAGTTACGCCTAGGGTAAGAGTTCTATTAACCAGAAAGCCCTGAGTTCCAAGAACACAGCAGCTGCGAAGGACTACCCAAGAAGAGCGCAAAAGTACCACAACGTGCCTGCCTCCACAGCTTTTTCCTTGGGGACATGCCTAATTCCTGGCTGATTTGCCTTTCTCGTCTTAGGGTTGGGGTTCGGCCTAGGGCTAGGATTTTTTTAACTAGGAAGCCCTGAGTTCCAGGCTTACTTCATCTGCCAAAGGCATCCCAAAGGGAGTGCAAAAGTGCCACAACATGGTTGCTTTCACGGCTTTTCCCTTAGGAAGAACCCTAATACGCGGCTGATTTACCTTCCTAGGGTTACTGTTAGGCTTAGGCCTAGGACTTTTAAAACCAGGAAGCCCTGGGCTCCAGGCACATGCAGCTGCGAAAGGCATCCCAAGAGGGCCGCAGAAGTGACACAACTTGGCTGCCTCTGCTTCTATTCTCATGAGACCATCCCGAACCATAGGCTGATTTTCCTTCCTAGGGTTAAGGTTTGAGTTACGCCTAGGGTAAGGGTTCTATTAACCAGAAAGCCCTGAGTTCCAAGAATACAGCAGCTGCGAAGGACTTCCCAAGAAGAGCGCAAAAGTACCAAAACATGCCTGCCTCCTCAGCTTTTTCCTTGGGGACATGCCTAATTCCTGGCTGATTTGCCTTTCTCGTCTTAGGGTTGGGGTTCGGCCTAGGGCTAGGATTTTTTTAACTAGGAAGCCCTGAGTTCCAGGCTTACTGCATCTGCCAAAGGCATCCCAAAGGGAGTGCAGAAGTGCCACAACATGGCTGCTTTCACGGCTTTTCCCTTAGGAAGAACCCTAATACCCGGCTGATTTACCTTCCTAGGGTTACTGTTAGGCTTAGGCCTAGGACTTTTAAAACCAGGAAGCCCTGGGCTCCAGGCACACTGCAGCTGCGAAAGGCATCCCAAGGGGAGCGCAAAAGTGACACAACTTGGCTGCCACCACTGATATTTCCATGAGACCATCCCGAACCATAGGCTGATTTTCCTTCCTAGGGTTAAGGTTTGAGTTACGCCTGGGGTAAGGGTTCTATTAACCAGAAAGCCCTGAGTTCCAAGAACACAGCAGCTGCAAAGGACTAGCCAAGAAGAGCGCAAAAGTACCACAACATGCCTGCCTCCACAGCTTTTTCCTTGGGGACATGCCTAATTCCTGGCTGATTTGCCTTTCTCGTCTTAGGGTTGGGGTTCGGCCTAGGGCTAGGATTTTTAAAATCAGGAAACCCTGAGTTCCAGGCACACTGGAGCTGTGAAAGGCATCCCAAAGGGAGTGCAAAAGTGCCACAACATGGCTGCTTTCACGGCTTTTTCCTTGGCAAGAAGCCTAACACCAGGCTGATTTCCCTTCCCAGGGTTACTGTAAGGCTTAGGCCTAGCGCTAGGATTTTTAAAACTAGGAAGCAATGGGCTCCAGGCAAACTGCAGCTGTTCAAGGCATCCCAAGGGGAGTACAAAAGTGCAACAACATGGCAGCTTTCACAGCTTTTTCCTTGGCACCATCCCTATACCTAGGCTGTTTTATCTGCCTAGGGTTAGGGTTAGGGTTCAGCCTAGGGCTTGGAGATTTTTAACCAGGAAGCCCTGAGTTCCAGGCTTACTGCATCTGCCAAAGGCATCCCAAAGGGAGTGCAAAAGTGCCACAACATGGCTGCTTTCACGGCTTTTCCCTTAGGAAGAACCCTAATACGCGGCTGATTTACCTTCCTAGGGTTACTGTTAGGCTTAGGCCTAGGACTTTTAAAACCAGGAAGCCCTGGGCTCCAGGCACACTGCAGCTGTTCAAGGCATCCCAAGGGGAGCGCAAAAGTGACACAACTTGGCTGCCACCACTGATATTTCCATGAGACCATCCCGAACCATAGGCTGATTTTCCTTCCTAGGGTTAAGGTTTGAGTTACGCCTGGGGTAAGGGTTCTATTAACCAGAAAGCCCTGAGTTCCAAGAACACAGCAGCTGCGAAGGACTAGCCAAGAAGAGCGCAAAAGTACCACAACATGCCTGCCTCCACAGCTTTTTCCTTGGGGACATGCCTAATTCCTGGCTGATTTGCCTTTCTCGTCTTACGGTTGGGGTTCGGCCTAGGGCTAGGATTTTTAAAATCAGGAAGCCCTGAGTTCCAGGCACACTGAAGCTGTGAAAGGCATCCCAAAGGGAGTGCAAAAGTGCCACAACATGGCTGCTTTCACGGCTTTTCCCTTAGGAAGAACCCTAATACGCGGCTGATTTACCTTCCTAGGGTTACTGTTAGGCTTAGGCCTAGGACTTTTAAAACCAGGAAGCCCTGGGCTCCAGGCATATGCAGCTGTTAAAGGCATCCCAAGAGGGCCGCAGAAGTGACACAACTTGGCTGCCTCTGCTTCTATTCTCATGAGACCACCCTGAACCATAGGCAGATTTTCCTTCCTAGGGTTAAGGTTTGAGTTTCGCCTAGCGTAAGAGTTCTATTAACCAGAAAGCCCTGAGTTCCAAGAACACAGCAGCTGCGAAGGACTACCCAAGAAGAGCGCAAAAGTACCACAACGTTCCTGCCTCCACAGCTTTTTCCTTGGGGACATGCCTAATTCCTGGCTGATTTGCCTTTCTCGTCTTAGGGTTGGGGTTCGGCCTAGGGCTAGGATTTTTTTAACTAGGAAGCCCTGAGTTCCAGGCTTACTTCATCTGCCAAAGGAATCCCAAAGGGTGTGCAAAAGTGCCACAACATGGCTGCTTTCACGGCTTTTCCCTTAGGAAGAACCCTAATACCCGGCTGATTTACCTTCCTAGGGTTACTGTTAGGCTTAGGCCTAGGACTTTTAAAACCAGGAAGCCCTGGGCTCCAGGCACACTGCAGCTGCGAAAGGCATCCCAAGGGGAGCGCAAAAGTGACACAACTTGGCTGCCACCACTGATATTTCCATGAGACCATCCCGAACCATAGGCTGATTTTCCTTCCTAGGGTTAAGGTTTGAGTTACGCCTGGGGTAAGGGTTCTATTAACCAGAAAGCCCTGAGTTCCAAGAACACAGCAGCTGCGAAGGACTAGCCAAGAAGAGCGCAAAAGTACCACAACATGCCTGCCTCCACAGCTTTTTCCTTGGGGACATGCCTAATTCCTGGCTGATTTGCCTTTCTCGTCTTAGGGTTGGGGTTCGGCCTAGGGCTAGGATTTTTTTAACTAGGAAGCCCTGAGTTCCAGGCTTACTTCATCTTCCAAAAGCATCCAAAAGGGAGTGCAGAAGTGCCACAACATGGCTGCTTTCACGGCTTTTCCCTTAGGAAGAACCCTAATACGCGGCTGATTTACCTTCCTAGGGTTACTGTTAGGCTTAGGCCTAGGACTTTTAAAACCAGGAAGCCCTGGGCTCCAGGCACATGCAGCTGTTAAAGGCATCCCAAGAGGGCCGCAGAAGTGACACAACTTGGCTGCCACCACTGATATTTCCATGAGACCATCCCGAACCATAGGCTGATTTTCCTTCCTAGGGTTAAGGTTTGAGTTACGCCTAGGGTAAGAGTTCTATTAACCAGAAAGCCCTGAGTTCCAAGAACACAGCAGCTGCGAAGGACTACCCAAGAAGAGCGCAAAAGTACCACAACGTGCCTGCCTCCACAGCTTTTTCCTTGGGGACATGCCTAATTCCTGGCTGATTTGCCTTTCTCGTCTTAGGGTTGGGGTTCGGCCTAGGGCTAGGATTTTTTTAACTAGGAAGCCCTGAGTTCCAGGCTTACTTCATCTGCCAAAGGCATCCCAAAGGGAGTGCAGAAGTGCCACAACATGGCTGCTTTCACGGCTTTTCCCTTAGGAAGAAACCTAATATCCGGCTGATTTACCTTCCCAGGGTTACTGTTAGGCTTAGGCCTAGGACTTTTAAAACTAGGAAGCCCTTAGCTCCAGGCACACTGCAGCTGTTCAAGGCATCCCAAGGGGAGTACTAAAGTACCACAACATGGCAGCTTTCACAGCTTTTTCCTTGGCACCATCCCTATACATAGGCTGATTTATCTGCCTAGGGTTATGGTTAGGGTTCAGCCTAGGGCTTGGAGTTTTTTAACCAGGAAGCCCTGAGTTCCAGGCTTACTGCATCTGCCAAAGGCATCCCAAAGGGAGTGCAAAAGTGCCACAACATGGCTGCTTTCACAGCTTTTCCCTTAGGAAGAACCCTAATACCCGGCTGATTTACCTTCCTAGGGTTACTGTTAGGCTTAGGCCTAGGACTTTTAAAACCAGGAAGCCCTGGGCTCCAGGCACACTGCAGCTGCGAAAGGCATCCCAAGGGGAGCGCAAAAGTGACACAACTTGGCTGCCACCACTGATATTTCCATGAGACCATCCCGAACCATAGGCTGATTTTCCTTCCTAGGGTTAAGGTTTGAGTTACGCCTAGGGTAAGGGTTCTATTAAACAGAAAGCCCTGAGTTCCAAGAACACAGCAGCTGCGAAGGACTTCCCAAGAAGAGCGCAAAAGTACCACAACATGCCTGCCTCCACAGCTTTTTCCTTGGGGACATGCCTAATTCCTGGCTGATTTGCCTTTCTCGTCTTAGGGTTGGGGTTCGGCCTAGGGCTAGGATTTTTAAAATCAGGAAGCCCTGAATTCCAGGCACACTGGAGCTGTGAAAGGCATCCAAAAGCGAGTGCAAAAGTGCCACAACATAGTTGCTTTCACGGCTTTTTCCTTGGCAAGAAGCTTAACACCAGGCTGATTTCCCTTCCCAGGGTTACTGTTAGGCTTAGGCCTAGGGCTAGGATTTTTAAAACTAGGAAGCCCTTAGATCCAGGCACACTGCAGCTGTTCAAGGCATCCCAAGGGGAGTACAAAAGTGCAACAACATGGCAGCTTTCACAGCTTTTTCCTTGGCACCATCCCTATACCTAGGCTGTTTTATCTGCCTAGGGTTAGGGTTAGGGTTCAGCCTAGGGCTTGGAGATTTTTAACCAGGAAGCCCTGAGTTCCAGGCTTACTGCATCTGCCAAAGGCATCCCAAAGGGAGTGCAGAAGTGCCACAACATGGCTGCTTTCACAGCTTTTCCCTTAGGAAGAACCCTAATACCCGGCTGATTTACCTTCCTAGGGTTACTGTTAGGCTTAGGCCTAGGACTTTTAAAACCAGGACGCCCTGGGCTCCAGGCACACTGCAGCTGCGAAAGGCATCCCAAGAGGGCCGCAGAAGTGACACAACTTGGCTGCCTCTGCTTCTATTCCCATGAGACCATCCCGAATCATAGGCTGATTTTCCTTCCTAGGGTTAAGGTTTGAGTTTCGCCTAGGGTAAGAGTTCTATTAACCAGAAAGCCCTGAGTTCCAAGAACACAGCAGCTGCGAAGGACTAGCCAAGAAGAGCGCAAAAGTACCACAACATGCCTGCCTCCACAGCTTTTTCCTTGGGGACATGCCTAATTCCTGGCTGATTTGCCTTTCTCGTCTTAGGGTTGGGGTTCGGCCTAGGGCTAGGATTTTTTTAACTAGGAAGCCCTGAGTTCCAGGCTTACTTCATCTTCCAAAAGCATCCAAAAGGGAGTGCAGAAGTGCCACAACATGGCTGCTTTCACGGCTTTTCCCTTAGGAAGAACCCTAATACGCGGCTGATTTACCTTCCTAGGGTTACTGTTAGGCTTAGGCCTAGGACTTTTAAAACCAGGAAGCCCTGGGCTCCAGGCACATGCAGCTGTTAAAGGCATCCCAAGAGGGCCGCAGAAGTGACACAACTTGGCTGCCTCTGCTGCTATTTCCATGAGACCATCCCGAACCATAGGCTGATTTTCCTTCCTAGGGTTAAGGTTTGAGTTACGCCTAGGGTAAGAGTTCTATTAACCAGAAAGCCCTGAGTTCCAAGAACACAGCAGCTGCGAAGGACTACCCAAGAAGAGCGCAAAAGTACCACAACGTGCCTGCCTCCACAGCTTTTTCCTTGGGGACATGCCTAATTCCTGGCTGATTTGCCTTTCTCGTCTTAGGGTTGGGGTTCGGCCTAGGGCTAGGATATTTTTAACCAGGAAGCCCTGAGTTCCAGGCTTATTTCATCTGCCAAAGGCATCCCAAAGGGAGTGCAGAAGTGCCACAACATGGCTGCTTTCACGGGTTTTCCCTTAGGAAGAACCCTAATATGCGGCTGATTTACCTTCCTAGGGTTACTGTTAGGCTTAGGCCTAGGACTTTTAAAACCAGGAAGCCCTTAGCTCCAGGCACAGTGCAGCTGTTCAAGGCATCCCAAGGGGAGTACTAAAGTACCACAACATGGCAGCTTTCACAGCTTTTTCCTTGGCACCATCCCTATAAATAGGCTGATTTATCTGCCTAGGGTTAGGGTTAGGGTTCAGCCTCGGGCTTGGAGTTTTTTAACCAGGAAGCCCTGAGTTCCAGGCTTACTGCATCTGCCAAAGGCATCCCAAAGGGAGTGAAAAAGTGCCACAACATGGCTGCTTTCACGGCTTTTCCCTTAGGAAGAACCCTAATACCCGGCTGATTTACCTTCCTAGGGTTACTGTTAGGCTTAGGCCTAGGACTTTTAAAACCAGGAAGCCCTGGGCTCCAGGCACATGCAGCTGTTAAAGGCATCCCAAGAGGGCCGCAGAAGTGACACAACTTGGCTGCCTCTGCTGCTATTTCCATGAGACCATCCCGAACCATAGGCTGATTTTCCTTCCTAGGGTTAAGGTTTGAGTTACGCCTAGGGTAAGAGTTCTATTAACCAGAAAGCCCTGAGTTCCAAGAACACAGCAGCTGCGAAGGACTACCCAAGAAGAGCGCAAAAGTACCACAACGTGCCTGCCTCCACAGCTTTTTCCTTGGGGACATGCCTAATTCCTGGCTGATTTGCCTTTCTCGTCTTAGGGTTGGGGTTCGGCCTAGGGCTGGGATATTTTTAACCAGGAAGCCCTGAGTTCCAGGCTTACTTCATCTGCCAAAGGCATCCCAAAGGGAGTGCAGAAGTGCCACAACATGGCTGCTTTCACGGCTTTTCCCTTAGGAAGAACCCTAATATGCGGCTGATTTACCTTCCTAGGGTTACTGTTAGGCTTAGGCCTAGGACTTTTAAAACTAGGAAGCCCTTAGCTCCAGGCACACTGCAGCTGTTCAAGGCATCCCAAGGGGAGTACTAAAGTACCACCACATGGCAGCTTTCACAGCTTTTTCCTTGGCACCATCCCTATACATAGGCTGATTTATCTGCCTAGGGTTAGGGTTAGGGTTCAGCCTAGGGCTAGGATTTTTTTAACCAGGAAGCCCTGAGTTCCAGGCTTACTGCATCTGCCAAAGGCATCCAAAAGGGAGTGAAAAAGTGCCACAACATGGCTGCTTTCACGGCTTTTCCCTTAGGAAGAACCCTAATACCCGGCTGATTTACCTTCCTAGGGTTACTGTTAGGCTTAGGCCTAGGACTTTTAAAACCAGGAAGCCCTGGGCTCCAGGCACACTGCAGCTGCGAAAGGCATCCCAAGGGGAGCGCAAAAGTGACACAACTTGGCTGCCACCACTGATATTTCCATGAGACCATCCCGAACCATAGGCTGATTTTCCTTCCTAGGGTTAAGGTTTGAGTTACGCCTGGGGTAAGGGTTCTATTAACCAGAAAGCCCTGAGTTCCAAGAACACAGCAGCTACGAAGGACTACCCAAGAAGAGCGCAAAAGTACCACAACATGCCTGCCTCCACAGCTTTTTCCTTGGGGACATGCCTAATTCCTGGCTGATTTGCCTTTCTCGTCTTAGGGTTGGGGTTCGGCCTAGGGCTAGGATTTTTTTAACTAGGAAGCCCTGAGTTCCAGGCTTACTGCATCTGCCAAAGGCATCCCAAAGGGAGTGCAGAAGTGCCACAACATGGCTGCTTTCACGGCTTTTCCCTTAGGAAGAACCCTAATACGCGGCTGATTTACCTTCCTAGGGTTACTGTTAGGCTTAGGCCTAGGACTTTTAAAACCAGGAAGCCCTTAGCTCCAGGCACACTGCAGCTGTTTAAGGCATCCCAAGGGGAGTACTAAAGTACCACAACATGGCAGCTTTCACAGCTTTTTCCTTGGCACCATCCCTATACCTAGGCTGATTTATCTGCCTGGGGTTGGGTTTTGGGTTCAGCCTAGGGCTTGGAGTTTTTTAACCAGGAAGCCCTGAGTTCCAGGCTTACTGCATCTGCCAAAGGCATCCCAAAGGGAGTGAAAAAGTGCCACAACATGGCTGCTTTCACGGCTTTTCCCTTAGGAAGAACCCTAATACCCGGCTGATTTACCTTCCTAGGGTTACTGTTAGGCTTAGGCCTAGGACTTTTAAAACCAGGAAGCCCTGGGCTCCAGGCACACTGCAGCTGCGAAAGGCATCCCAAGGGGAGCGCAAAAGTGACACAACTTGGCTGCCACCACTGATATTTCCATGAGACCATCCCGAACCATAGGCTGCTTTTCCTTCCTAGGGTTAAGGTTTGAGTTACGTCTAGGGTAAGGGTTCTATTAACCAGAAAGCCCTGAGTTCCAAGAACACAGCAGCTGCGAAGGACTTCCCAAGAAGAGCGCAAAAGTACCACAACATGCCTGCCTCCACAGCTTTTTCCTTGGGGACATGCCTAATTCCTGGCCGATTTGCCTTTCTCGTCTTAGGGTTGGGGTTCGGCCTAGGGCTAGGATTTTTTTAACTAGGAAGCCCTGAGTTCCAGGCTTACTGCATCTGCCAAAGGCATCCCAAAGGGAGTGCAGAAGTGCCACAACATGGCTGCTTTCACGGCTTTTCCCTTAGGAAGAACCCTAATACCCGGCTGATTTACCTTCCTAGGGTTACTGTTAGGCTTAGGCCTAGGACTTTTAAAACCAGGAAGCCCTGGGCTCCAGGCACACTGCAGCTGCGAAAGGCATCCCAAGGGGAGCGCAAAAGTGACACAACTTGGCTGCCACCACTGATATTTCCATGAGACCATCCCGAACCATAGGCTGATTTTCCTTCCTAGGGTTAAGGTTTGAGTTATGCCTGGGGTAAGGGTTCTATTAACCAGAAAGCCCTGAGTTCCAAGAACACAGCAGCTGCAAAGGACTAGCCAAGAAGAGCGCAAAAGTACCACAACATGCCTGCCTCCACAGCTTTTTCCTTGGGGACATGCCTAATTCCTGGCTGATTTGCCTTTCTCGTCTTAGGGTTGGGGTTCAATCTAGGGCTAGGATTTTTTTAACTAGGAAGCCCTGAGTTCCAGGCTTTCTTCATCTTCCAAAAGCATCCAAAAGGGAGTGCAGAAGTGCCACAACATGGCTGCTTTCACGGCTTTTCCCTTAGGAAGAACCCTAATACGCGGCTGATTTACCTTCCTAGGGTTACTGTTAGGCTTAGGCCTAGGACTTTTAAAACCAGGAAGCCCTGGGCTCCAGGCACATGCAGCTGTTAAAGGCATCCCAAGAGGGCCGCAGAAGTGACACAACTTGGCTGCCTCTGCTGCTATTTCCATGAGACCATCCTGAACCATAGGCTGATTTTCCTTCCTACGGTTAAGGTTTGAGTTACGCCTAGCGTAAGAGTTCTATTAACCAGAAAGCCCTGAGTTCCAAGAACACAGCAGCTGCGAAGGACTACCCAAGAAGAGCGCAAAAGTACCACAACGTGCCTGCCTCCACAGCTTTTTCCTTGGGGACATGCCTAATTCCTGGCTGATTTGCCTTTCTCGTCTTAGGGTTGGGGTTCGGCCTAGGGCTAGGATTTTTTTAACTAGGAAGCCCTGAGTTCCAGGCTTACTGCATCTGCCAAAGGCATCCCAAAGGGAGTGCAGAAGTGCCACAACATGGCTGCTTTCACGGCTTTTCCCTTAGGAAGAACCCTAATACGCGGCTGATTTACCTTCCTAGGGTTACTGTTAGGCTTAGGCCTAGGACTTTTAAAACTAGGAAGCCCTTAGATCCAGGCACACTTCAGCTGTTCAAGGCATCCCAAGGGGAGTACTAAAGTACCACAACATGGCAGCTTTCACAGCTTTTTCCTTGGCACCATCCCTATACATAGGCTGATTTATCTGCCTAGGGTTAGGGTTAGGGTTCAGCCTAGGGCTTGGAGTTTTTTAACCAGGAAGCCCTGAGTTCCAGGCTTACTGCATCTGCCAAAGGCATCCCAAAGGGAGTGCAAAAGTGCCACAAGATGGCTGTTTCACAGCTTTCCCCTTAGGAAAACCCTAATACGCGGCTGATTTACCTTCCTAGGGTTACTGTTAGGCTTAGGCCTAGGACTTTTAAAACCAGGAAGCCCTGGGCTCCAGGCACATGCAGCTGCGAAAGGCATCCCAAGAGGGCCGCAGAAGTGACACAACTTGGCTGCCTCTGCTTCTATTCTCATGAGACCATCCTGAACCATAGGCTGATTTTCCTTACTAGGGTTAAGGTTTGAGTTACGCCTAGGGTAAGAGTTCTATTAACCAGAAAGCCCTGAGTTCCAAGAACACAGCAGCTGCGAAGGACTAGCCAAGAAGAGCGCAAAAGTACCACAACGTGCCTGCCTCCACAGCTTTTTCCTTGGGGACATGCCTAATTCCTGGCTGATTTGCCTTTCTCGTCTTAGGGTTGGGGTTCGGCCTAGGGCTAGGATATTTTTAACTAGGAAGCCCTGAGTTCCAGGCTTTCTTCATCTGCCAAAGGCATCCCAAAGGGAGTGCAGAAGTGCCACAACATGGCTGCTTTCACGGCTTTTCCATTAGGAAGAACCCTAATACGCGGCTGATTTACCTTCCTAGGGTTACTGTTAGGCTTAGGCCTAGGACTTTTAAAACCAGGAAGCCCTGAGTTCCAGGCACACTGGAGCTGTGAAAGGCATCCAAAAGGGAGTGCAAAAGTGCCACAACATGGTTGCTTTCACGGCTTTTTCCTTGGCAAGAAGCTTAACACCAGGCTGATTTCCCTTCCCAGGGTTACTGTTACGCTTAGGCCTAGGGCTAGGATTTTTAAAACTAGGAAGCCCTTAGATCCAGGCACACTGCAGCTGTTCAAGGCATCCCAAGGGGAGTACAAAAGTGCAACAACATGGCAGCTTTCACAGCTTTTTCCTTGGCACCATCCCTATACCTAGGCTGTTTTATCTGCCTAGGGTTAGGGTTAGGGTTCAGCCTAGGGCTTGGAGATTTTTAACCAGGAAGCCCTTAGTTCCAGGCTTCCTGCATCTGCCAAAGGCATCCCAAAGGGAGTGAAAAAGTGCCACAACATGGCTGCTTTCACGGCTTTTCCCTTAGGAAGAACCCTAATACCCGGCTGATTTACCTTCCTAGGGTTACTGTTAGGCTTAGGCCTAGGACTTTTAAAACCAGGAAGCCCTGGGCTCCAGGCACACTGCAGCTGCGAAAGGCATCCCAAGGGGAGCGCAAAAGTGACACAACTTGGCTGCCACCACTGATATTTCCATGAGACCATCCCGAACGATAGGCTGCTTTTCCTTCCTAGGGTTAAGGTTTGAGTTACGTCTAGGGTAAGGGTTCTATTAACCAGAAAGCCCTGAGTTCCAAGAACACAGCAGCTGCGAAGGACTTCCCAAGAAGAGCGCAAAAGTACCACAAAATGCCTGCCTCCACATCTTTTTCCTTGGGGACATGCCTAATTCCTGGCTGATTTGCCTTTCTCGTCTTAGGGTTGGGGTTCGGCCTAGGGCTAGGATTTTTTTAACTAGGAAGCCCTGAGTTCCAGGCTTACTGCATCTGCCAAAGGCATCCCAAAGGGAGTGCAGAAGTGCCACAACATGGCTGCTTTCACGGCTTTTCCCTTAGGAAGAACCCTAATACCCGGCAGATTTACCTTCCTAGGGTTACTGTTAGGCTTAGGCCTAGGACTTTTAAAACCAGGAAGCCCTGGGCTCCAGGCACACTGCAGCTGCGAAAGGCATCCCAAGGGGAGCGCAAAAGTGACACAACTTGGCTGCCACCACTGATATTTCCATGAGACCATCCCGAACCATAGGCTGATTTTCCTTCCTAGGGTTAAGGTTTGAGTTACGCCTGGGGTAAGGGTTCTATTAACCAGAAAGCCCTGAGTTCCAAGAACACAGCAGCTGCGAAGGACTAGCCAAGAAGAGCGCAAAAGTACCACAACGTGCCTGCCTCCACAGCTTTTTCCTTGGGGACATGCCTAATTCCTGGCTGATTTGCCTTTCTCGTCTTAGGGTTGGGGTTCGGCCTAGGGCTAGGATTTTTTTAACCAGGAAGCCCTTAGTTCCAGGCTTACTGCATCTGCCAAAGGCATCCCAAAGGGAGTGCAGAAGTGCCACAACATGGCTGCTTTCACGGCTTTTCCCTTAGGAAGAACCCTAATATCCGGCTGATTTACCTTCCTAGGGTTACTGTTAGGCTTAGGCCTAGGACTTTTAAAACTAGGAAGCCCTTAGATCCAGGCACACTGCAGCTGTTCAAGGCATCCCAAGGGGAGTACTAAAGTACCACAACATGGCAGCTTTCACAGCTTTTTCCTTGGCACCATCCCTATACATAGGCTGATTTATCTGCCTAGGGTTAGGGTTAGGGTTCAGCCTAGGGCTTGGAGTTTTTTAACCAGGAAGCCCTGAGTTCCAGGCTTACTGCATCTGCCAAAGGCATCCCAAAGGGAGTGCAAAAGTGCCACAAGATGGCTGTTTCACAGCTTTCCCCTTAGGAAAACCCTAATACGCGGCTGATTTACCTTCCTAGGGTTACTGTTAGGCTTAGGCCTAGGACTTTTAAAACCAGGAAGCCCTGGGCTCCAGGCACATGCAGCTGCGAAAGGCATCCCAAGAGGGCCGCAGAAGTGACACAACTTGGCTGCCTCTGCTTCTATTCTCATGAGACCATCCTGAACCATAGGCTGATTTTCCTTACTAGGGTTAAGGTTTGAGTTACGCCTAGGGTAAGAGTTCTATTAACCAGAAAGCCCTGAGTTCCAAGAACACAGCAGCTGCGAAGGACTAC
The DNA here is from genome assembly GCA_036010785.1 of Ammospiza maritima maritima. Classification (NCBI taxonomy): domain Eukaryota; kingdom Metazoa; phylum Chordata; class Aves; order Passeriformes; family Passerellidae; genus Ammospiza; species Ammospiza maritima. The sequence goes on from JAYKTQ010000382.1 coordinate 115,413, forward strand.
CCAAGAAGAGCGCAAAAGTACCACAACGTGCCTGCCTCCACAGCTTTTTCCTTGGGGACATGCCTAATTCCTGGCTGATTTGCCTTTCTCGTCTTAGGGTTGGGGTTCGGCCTAGGGCTAGGATATTTTTAACTAGGAAGCCCTGAGTTCCAGGCTTTCTTCATCTGCCAAAGGCATCCCAAAGGGAGTGCAGAAGTGCCACAACATGGCTGCTTTCACGGCTTTTCCATTAGGAAGAACCCTAATACGCGGCTGATTTACCTTCCTAGGGTTACTGTTAGGCTTAGGCCTAGGACTTTTAAAACCAGGAAGCCCTGAGTTCCAGGCACACTGGAGCTGTGAAAGGCATCCAAAAGGGAGTGCAAAAGTGCCACAACATGGTTGCTTTCACGGCTTTTTCCTTGGCAAGAAGCTTAACACCAGGCTGATTTCCCTTCCCAGGGTTACTGTTACGCTTAGGCCTAGGGCTAGGATTTTTAAAACTAGGAAGCCCTTAGATCCAGGCACACTGCAGCTGTTCAAGGCATCCCAAGGGGAGTACAAAAGTGCAACAACATGGCAGCTTTCACAGCTTTTTCCTTGGCACCATCCCTATACCTAGGCTGTTTTATCTGCCTAGGGTTAGGGTTAGGGTTCAGCCTAGGGCTTGGAGATTTTTAACCAGGAAGCCCTTAGTTCCAGGCTTCCTGCATCTGCCAAAGGCATCCCAAAGGGAGTGCAAAAGTGCCACAACATGGCTGCTTTCACGGCTTTTCCCTTAGGAAGAACCCTAATACCCGGCTGATTTACCTTCCTAGGGTTACTGTTAGGCTTAGGCCTAGGACTTTTAAAACCAGGAAGCCCTGGGCTCCAGGCACACTGCAGCTGCGAAAGGCATCCCAAGGGGAGCGCAAAAGTGACACAACTTGGCTGCCACCACTGATATTTCCATGAGACCATCCCGAACGATAGGCTGCTTTTCCTTCCTAGGGTTAAGGTTTGAGTTACGTCTAGGGTAAGGGTTCTATTAACCAGAAATCCCTGAGTTCCAAGAACACAGCAGCTGCGAAGGACTTCCCAAGAAGAGCGCAAAAGTACCACAACATGCCTGCCTCCACATCTTTTTCCTTGGGGACATGCCTAATTCCTGGCTGATTTGCCTTTCTCGTCTTAGGGTTGGGGTTCGGCCTAGGGCTAGGATTTTTTTAACTAGGAAGCCCTGAGTTCCAGGCTTACTGCATCTGCCAAAGGCATCCCAAAGGGAGTGCAGAAGTGCCACAACATGGCTGCTTTCACAGCTTTTCCCTTAGGAAGAACCCTAATACGCGGCTGATTTACCTTCCTAGGGTTACTGTTAGGCTTAGGCCTAGGACTTTTAAAACCAGGAAGCCCTGGGCTCCAGGCACACTGCAGCTGCGAAAGGCATCCCAAGGGGAGCGCAAAAGTGACACAACTTGGCTGCCACCACTGATATTTCCATGAGACCTTTCCGAATAATAGGCTGATTTTCCTTCCTAGGGTTAAGGTTTGAGTTGTGCCTGGGGTAAGGGTTCTATTAACCAGAAAGCCCTGAGTTCCAAGAACACAGCAGCTGCGAAGGACTACCCAAGAAGAGTGCAAAAGTACCACAACGTGCCTGCCTCCACAGCTTTTTCCTTGGGGACATGCCTAATTCCTGGCTGATTTGCCTTTCTCGTCTTAGGGTTGGGGTTCGGCCTAGGGCTAGGATTTTTTTAACCAGGAAGCCCTGAGTTCCAGGCTTACTGCATCTGCCAAAGGCATCCCAAAGGGAGTGCAGAAGTGCCACAACATGGCTGCTTTCACGGCTTTTCCCTTAGGAAGAACCCTAATATCCGGCTGATTTACCTTCCTAGGGTTACTGTTAGGCTTAGGCCTTGGACTTTTAAAACTAGGAAGCCCTTAGCTCCAGGCACACTGCAGCTGTTCAAGGCATCCCAAGGGGAGTACTAAAGTACCGCAACGTGGCAGCTTTCACAGCTTTTTCCTTGGCACCATCCCTATACATAGGCTGATTTATCTGCCTAGGGTTAGGGTTAGGGTTCAGCCTAGGGCTTGGAGTTTTTTAACCAGGAAGCCCTGATTTCCAGGCTTACTGCATCTGCCAAAGGCATCCCAAAGGGAGTGCTAAAGTGCCCCAACATGGCTGCTTTCACAGCTTTTCCCTTAGGAAGAACCCTAATACCCGGCAGATTTACCTTCCTAGGGTTACTGTTAGGCTTAGGCCTAGGACTTTTAAAACCAGGAAGCCCTGGGCTCCAGGCACACTGCAGCTGCGAAAGGCATCCCAAGGGGAGCGCAAAAGTGACACAACTTGGCTGCCACCACTGATATTTCCATGAGACCATCCCGAACCATAGGCTGATTTTCCTTCCTAGGGTTAAGGTTTGAGTTACGCCTGGGGTAAGGGTTCTATTAACCAGAAAGCCCTGAGTTCCAAGAACACAGCAGCTGCGAAGGACTAGCCAAGAAGAGCGCAAAAGTACCACAACGTGCCTGCCTCCACAGCTTTTTCCTTGGGGACATGCCTAATTCCTGGCTGATTTGCCTTTCTCGTCTTAGGGTTGGGGTTCGGCCTAGGGCTAGGATTTTGTTAACCAGGAAGCCCTGAGTTCCAGGCTTACTTCATCTGCCAAAGGCATCCCAAAGGGAGTGCAGAAGTGCCACAACATGGCTGCTTTCACGGCTTTTCCCTTAGGAAGAACCCTAATATCCGGCTGATTTACATTCCTAGGGTTACTGTTAGGCTTAGGCCTAGGACTTTTAAAACTAGGAAGCCCTTAGATCCAGGCACACTGCAGCTGTTCAAGGCATCCCAAGGGGAGTACTAAAGTACCACAACATGGCAGCTTTCACAGCTTTTTCCTTGGCACCATCCCTATACATAGGCTGATTTATCTGCCTAGGGTTAGGGTTAGGGTTCAGCCTAGGGCTTGGAGTTTTTTAACCAGGAAGCCCTGAGTTCCAGGCTTACTGCATCTGCCAAAGGCATCCCAAAGGGAGTGCAAAAGTGCCACAAGATGGCTGTTTCACAGCTTTCCCCTTAGGAAAACCCTAATACGCGGCTGATTTACCTTCCTAGGGTTACTGTTAGGCTTAGGCCTAGGACTTTTAAAACCAGGAAGCCCTGGGCTCCAGGCACATGCAGCTGCGAAAGGCATCCCAAGAGGGCCGCAGAAGTGACACAACTTGGCTGCCTCTGCTTCTATTCTCATGAGACCATCCTGAACCATAGGCTGATTTTCCTTCCTAGGGTTAAGGTTTGAGTTACGCCTACGGTAAGAGTTCTATTAACCAGAAAGCCCTGAGTTCCAAGAACACAGCAGCTGCGAAGGACTACCCAAGAAGAGCGCAAAAGTACCACAACGTGCCTGCCTCCACAGCTTTTTCCTTGGGAACATGCCTAATTCCTGGCTGATTTGCCTTTCTCGTCTTAGGGTTGGGGTTCGGCCTAGGGCTAGGATATTTTTAACAAGGAAGCCCTGAGTTCCAGGCTTTCTTCATCTGCCAAAGGCATCCCAAAGGGAGTGCAGAAGTGCCACAACATGGCTGCTTTCACGGCTTTTCCCTTAGGAAGAACCCTAATACGCGGCTGATTTACCTTCCTAGGGTTACTGTTAGGCTTAGGCCTAGGACTTTTAAAACCAGGAAGCCCTGAGTTCCAGGCACACTGGAGCTGTGAAAGGCATCCAAAAGGGAGTGCAAAAGTGCCACAACATGGTTGCTTTCACGGCTTTTTCCTTGGCAAGAAGCTTAACACCAGGCTGATTTCCCTTCCCAGGGTTACTGTTACGCTTAGGCCTAGGGCTAGGATTTTTAAAACTAGGAAGCCCTTAGATCCAGGCACACTGCAGCTGTTCAAGGCATCCCAAGGGGAGTACAAAAGTGCAACAACATGGCAGCTTTCACAGCTTTTTCCTTGGCACCATCCCTATAAATAGGCTGATTTATCTGCCTAGGGTTAGGGTTAGGGTTCAGCCTCGGGCTTGGAGTTTTTTAACCAGGAAGCCCTGAGTTCCAGGCTTCCTGCATCTGCCAAAGGCATCCCAAAGGGAGTGCAAAAGTGCCACAACATGGCTGCTTTCACGGCTTTTCCCTTAGGAAGAAACCTAATACGCGGCTGATTTACCTTCCTAGGGTTACTGTTAGGCTTAGGCCTAGGACTTTTAAAACCAGGAAGCCCTGGGCTCCAGGCACACTGCAGCTGCGAAAGGCATCCCAAGGGGAGCGCAAAAGTGACACAACTTGGCTGCCACCACTGATATTTCCATGAGACCATCCCGAACCATAGGCTGCTTTTCCTTCCTAGGGTTAAGGTTTGAGTTACGTCTAGGGTAAGGGTTCTATTAACCAGAAAGCCCTGAGTTCCAAGAACACAGCAGCTGCGAAGGACTTCCCAAGAAGAGCGCAAAAGTACCACAACATGCCTGCCTCCACAGCTTTTTCCTTGGGGACATGCCTAATTCCTGGCTGATTTGCCTTTCTCGTCTTAGGGTTGGGGTTCGGCCTAGGGCTAGGATTTTTTTAACTAGGAAGCCCTGAGTTCCAGGCTTACTGCATCTGCCAAAGGCATCCCAAAGGGAGTGCAGAAGTGCCACAACATGGCTGCTTTCACGGCTTTTCCCTTAGGAAGAACCCTAATACGCGGCTGATTTACCTTCCTAGGGTTACTGTTAGGCTTAGGCCTAGGACTTTTAAAACCAGGAAGCCCTGGGCTCCAGGCACACTGCAGCTGCGAAAGGCATCCCAAGGGGAGCGCAAAAGTGACACAACTTGGCTGCCACCACTGATATTTCCATGAGACCTTTCCGAATCATAGGCTGATTTTCCTTCCTAGGGTTAAGGTTTGAGTTGTGCCTGGGGTAAGGGTTCTATTAACCAGAAAGCCCTGAGTTCCAAGAACACAGCAGCTGCGAAGGACTACCCAAGAAGAGCACAAAAGTACCACAACGTGCCTGCCTCCACAGCTTTTTCCTTGGGGACATGCCTAATTCCTGGCTGATTTGCCTTTCTCGTCTTAGGGTTGGGGTTCGGCCTAGGGCTAGGATTTTTTTAACCAGGAAGCCCTGAGTTCCAGGCTTACTGCATCTGCCAAAGGCATCCCAAAGGGAGTGCAGAAGTGCCACAACATGGGTGCTTTCACGGCTTTTCCCTTAGGAAGAACCCTAATATCCGGCTGATTTACCTTCCTAGGGTTACTGTTAGGCTTAGGCCTTGGACTTTTAAAACTAGGAAGCCCTTAGCTCCAGGCACACTGCAGCTGTTCAAGGCATCCCAAGGGGAGTACTAAAGTACCACAACGTGGCAGCTTTCTCAGCTTTTTCCTTGGCACCATCCCTATACATAGGCTGATTTATCTGCCTAGGGTTAGGGTTAGGGTTCAGCCTAGGGCTTGGAGTTTTTTAACCAGGAAGCCCTGATTTCCAGGCTTACTGCATCTGCCAAAGGCATCCCAAAGGGAGTGCTAAAGTGCCACAACATGGCTGCTTTCACAGCTTTTCCCTTAGGAAGAACCCTAATACCCGGCAGATTTACCTTCCTAGGGTTACTGTTAGGCTTAGGCCTAGGACTTTTAAAACCAGGAAGCCCTGGGCTCCAGGCACACTGCAGCTGCGAAAGGCATCCCAAGGGGAGCGCAAAAGTGACACAACTTGGCTGCCACCACTGATATTTCCATGAGACCATCCCGAACCATAGGCTGATTTTCCTTCCTAGGGTTAAGGTTTGAGTTACGCCTGGGGTAAGGGTTCTATTAACCAGAAAGCCCTGAGTTCCAAGAACACAGCAGCTGCGAAGGACTAGCCAAGAAGAGCGCAAAAGTACCACAACGTGCCTGCCTCCACAGCTTTTTCCTTGGGGACATGCCTAATTCCTGGCTGATTTGCCTTTCTCGTCTTAGGGTTGGGGTTCGGCCTAGGGCTAGGATTTTTTTAACCAGGAAGCCCTGAGTTCCAGGCTTACTTCATCTGCCAAAGGCATCCCAAAGGGAGTGCAGAAGTGCCACAACATGGCTGCTTTCACGGCTTTTCCCTTAGGAAGAACCCTAATATCCGGCTGATTTACATTCCTAGGGTTACTGTTAGGCTTAGGCCTAGGACTTTTAAAACTAGGAAGCCCTTAGATCCAGGCACACTGCAGCTGTTCAAGGCATCCCAAGGGGAGTACTAAAGTACCACAACATGGCAGCTTTCACAGCTTTTTCCTTGGCACCATCCCTATACATAGGCTGATTTATCTGCCTAGGGTTAGGGTTAGGGTTCAGCCTAGGGCTTGGAGTTTTTTAACCAGGAAGCCCTGAGTTCCAGGCTTACTGCATCTGCCAAAGGCATCCCAAAGGGAGTGCAAAAGTGCCACAAGATGGCTGTTTCACAGCTTTCCCCTTAGGAAAACCCTAATACGCGGCTGATTTACCTTCCTAGGGTTACTGTTAGGCTTAGGCCTAGGACTTTTAAAACCAGGAAGCCCTGGGCTCCAGGCACATGCAGCTGCGAAAGGCATCCCAAGAGGGCCGCAGAAGTGACACAACTTGGCTGCCTCTGCTTCTATTCTCATGAGACCATCCTGAACCATAGGCTGATTTTCCTTCCTAGGGTTAAGGTTTGAGTTACGCCTAGGGTAAGAGTTCTATTAACCAGAAAGCCCTGAGTTCCAAGAACACAGCAGCTGCGAAGGACTACCCAAGAAGAGCGCAAAAGTACCACAACGTGCCTGCCTCCACAGCTTTTTCCTTGGGGACATGCCTAATTCCTGGCTGATTTGCCTTTCTCGTCTTAGGGTTGGGGTTCGGCCTAGGGCTAGGATATTTTTAACTAGGAAGCCCTGAGTTCCAGGCTTACTGCATCTGCCAAAGGCATCCCAAAGGGAGTGCAGAAGTGCCACAACATGGCTGCTTTCACAGCTTTTCCCTTAGGAAGAACCCTAATACGCGGCTGATTTACCTTCCTAGGGTTACTGTTAGGCTTAGGCCTAGGACTTTTAAAACCAGGAAGCCCTGGGCTCCAGGCACACTGCAGCTGCGAAAGGCATCCCAAGGGGAGCGCAAAAGTGACACAACTTGGCTGCCACCACTGATATTTCCATGAGACCTTTCCGAATCATAGGCTGATTTTCCTTCCTAGGGTTAAGGTTTGAGTTGTGCCTGGGGTAAGGGTTCTATTAACCAGAAAGCCCTGAGTTCCAAGAACACAGCAGCTGCGAAGGACTACCCAAGAAGAGCGCAAAAGTACCACAACGTGCCTGCCTCCACAGCTTTTTCCTTGGGGACATGCCTAATTCCTGGCTGATTTGCCTTTCTCGTCTTAGGGTTGGGGTTCGGCCTAGGGCTAGGATTTTTTTAACCAGGAAGCCCTGAGTTCCAGGCTTACTGCATCTGCCAAAGGCATCCCAAAGGGAGTGCAGAAGTGCCACAACATGGCTGCTTTCACGGCTTTTCCCTTAGGAAGAACCCTAATATCCGGCTGATTTACCTTCCTAGGGTTACTGTTAGGCTTAGGCCTTGGACTTTTAAAACTAGGAAGCCCTTAGCTCCAGGCACACTGCAGCTGTTCAAGGCATCCCAAGGGGAGTACTAAAGTACCACAACGTGGCAGCTTTCACAGCTTTTTCCTTGGCACCATCCCTATACATAGGCTGATTTATCTGCCTAGGGTTAGGGTTAGGGTTCAGCCTAGGGCTTGGAGTTTTTTAACCAGGAAGCCCTGATTTCCAGGCTTACTGCATCTGCCAAAGGCATCCCAAAGGGAGTGCTAAAGTGCCACAACATGGCTGCTTTCACAGCTTTTCCCTTAGGAAGAACCCTAATACCCGGCAGATTTACCTTCCTAGGGTTACTGTTAGGCTTAGGCCTAGGACTTTTAAAACCAGGAAGCCCTGGGCTCCAGGCACATGCAGCTGCGAAAGGCATCCCAAGAGGGCCGCAGAAGTGACACAACTTGGCTGCCTCTGCTTCTATTCTCATGAGACCATCCTGAACGATAGGCTGATTTTCCTTCCTAGGGTTAAGGTTTGAGTTACGCCTAGGGTAAGAGTTCTATTAACCAGAAAGCCCTGAGTTCCAAGAACACAGCAGCTGCGAAGGACTACCCAAGAAGAGCGCAAAAGTACCACAACGTGCCTGCCTCCACAGCTTTTTCCTTGGGGACATGCCTAATTCCTGGCTGATTTGCCTTTCTCGTCTTAGGGTTGGGGTTCGGCCTAGGGCTAGGATATTTTTAACTAGGAAGCCCTGAGTTCCAGGCTTACTGCATCTGCCAAAGGCATCCCAAAGGGAGTGCAGAAGTGCCACAACATGGCTGCTTTCACAGCTTTTCCCTTAGGAAGAACCCTAATACGCGGCTGATTTACCTTCCTAGGGTTACTGTTAGGCTTAGGCCTAGGACTTTTAAAACCAGGAAGCCCTGGGCTCCAGGCACACTGCAGCTGCGAAAGGCATCCCAAGGGGAGCGCAAAAGTGACACAACTTGGCTGCCACCACTGATATTTCCATGAGACCTTTCCGAATCATAGGCTGATTTTCCTTCCTAGGGTTAAGGTTTGAGTTGTGCCTGGGGTAAGGGTTCTATTAACCAGAAAGCCCTGAGTTCCAAGAACACAGCAGCTGCGAAGGACTACCCAAGAAGAGCGCAAAAGTACCACAACGTGCCTGCCTCCACAGCTTTTTCCTTGGGGACATGCCTAATTCCTGGCTGATTTGCCTTTCTCGTCTTAGGGTTGGGGTTCGGCCTAGGGCTAGGATTTTTTTAACCAGGAAGCCCTGAGTTCCAGGCTTACTGCATCTGCCAAAGGCATCCCAAAGGGAGTGCAGAAGTGCCACAACATGGCTGCTTTCACGGCTTTTCCCTTAGGAAGAACCCTAATATCCGGCTGATTTACCTTCCTAGGGTTACTGTTAGGCTTAGGCCTTGGACTTTTAAAACTAGGAAGCCCTTAGCTCCAGGCACACTGCAGCTGTTCAAGGCATCCCAAGGGGAGTACTAAAGTACCACAACGTGGCAGCTTTCACAGCTTTTTCCTTGGCACCATCCCTATACATAGGCTGATTTATCTGCCTAGGGTTAGGGTTAGGGTTCAGCCTAGGGCTTGGAGTTTTTTAACCAGGAAGCCCTGATTTCCAGGCTTACTGCATCTGCCAAAGGCATCCCAAAGGGAGTGCTAAAGTGCCACAACATGGCTGCTTTCACAGCTTTTCCCTTAGGAAGAACCCTAATACCCGGCAGATTTACCTTCCTAGGGTTACTGTTAGGCTTAGGCCTAGGACTTTTAAAACCAGGAAGCTCTGGGCTCCAGGCACACTGCAGCTGCGAAAGGCATCCCAAGGGGAGCGCAAAAGTGACACAACTTGGCTGCCACCACTGATATTTCCATGAGACCATCCCGAACCATAGGCTGATTTTCCTTCCTAGGGTTAAGGTTTGAGTTACGCCTGGGGTAAGGGTTCTATTAACCAGAAAGCCCTGAGTTCCAAGAACACAGCAGCTGCGAAGGACTAGCCAAGAAGAGCGCAAAAGTACCACAACGTGCCTGCCTCCACAGCTTTTTCCTTGGGGACATGCCTAATTCCTGGCTGATTTGCCTTTCTCGTCTTAGGGTTGGGGTTCGGCCTAGGGCTAGGATTTTTTTAACCAGGAAGCCCTGAGTTCCAGGCTTACTTCATCTGCCAAAGGCATCCCAAAGGGAGTGCAGAAGTGCCACAACATGGCTGCTTTCACGGCTTTTCCCTTAGGAAGAACCCTAATATCCGGCTGATTTACATTCCTAGGGTTACTGTTAGGCTTAGGCCTAGGACTTTTAAAACTAGGAAGCCCTTAGATCCAGGCACACTGCAGCTGTTCAAGGCATCCCAAGGGGAGTACAAAAGTGCAACAACATGGCAGCTTTCACAGCTTTTTCCTTGGCACCATCCCTATACATAGGCTGATTTATCTGCCTAGGGTTAGGGTTAGGGTTCAGCCTAGGGCTTGGAGTTTTTTAACCAGGAAGCCCTGAGTTCCAGGCTTACTGCATCTGCCAAAGGCATCCCAAAGGGAGTGCAAAAGTGCCACAAGATGGCTGTTTCACAGCTTTCCCCTTAGGAAAACCCTAATACGCGGCTGATTTACCTTCCTAGGGTTACTGTTAGGCTTAGGCCTAGGACTTTTAAAACCAGGAAGCCCTGGGCTCCAGGCACATGCAGCTGCGAAAGGCATCCCAAGAGGGCCGCAGAAGTGACACAACTTGGCTGCCTCTGCTTCTATTCTCATGAGACCATCCTGAACCATAGGCTGATTTTCCTTCCTAGGGTTAAGGTTTGAGTTACGCCTAGGGTAAGAGTTCTATTAACCAGAAAGCCCTGAGTTCCAAGAACACAGCAGCTGCGAAGGACTACCCAAGAAGAGCGCAAAAGTACCACAACGTGCCTGCCTCCACAGCTTTTTCCTTGGGAACATGCCTAATTCCTGGCTGATTTGCCTTTCTCGTCTTAGGGTTGGGGTTCGGCCTAGGGCTAGGATATTTTTAACTAGGAAGCCCTGAGTTCCAGGCTTTCTTCATCTGCCAAAGGCATCCCAAAGGGAGTGCAGAAGTGCCACAACATGGCTGCTTTCACGGCTTTTCCCTTAGGAAGAACCCTAATACGCGGCTGATTTACCTTCCTAGGGTTACTGTTAGGCTTAGGCCTAGGACTTTTAAAACCAGGAAGCCCTGAGTTCCAGGCACACTGGAGCTGTGAAAGGCATCCAAAAGGGAGTGCAAAAGTGCCACAACATGGTTGCTTTCACGGCTTTTTCCTTGGCAAGAAGCTTAACACCAGGCTGATTTCCCTTCCCAGGGTTACTGTTACGCTTAGGCCTAGGGCTAGGATTTTTAAAACTAGGAAGCCCTTAGATCCAGGCACACTGCAGCTGTTCAAGGCATCCCAAGGGGAGTACAAAAGTGCAACAACATGGCAGCTTTCACAGCTTTTTCCTTGGCACCATCCCTATACCTAGGCTGTTTTATCTGCCTAGGGTTAGGGTTAGGGTTCAGCCTAGGGCTTGGAGATTTTTAACCAGGAAGCCCTTAGTTCCAGGCTTCCTGCATCTGCCAAAGGCATCCCAAAGGGAGTGCAAAAGTGCCACAACATGGCTGCTTTCACGGCTTTTCCCTTAGGAAGAACCCTAATACGCGGCTGATTTACCTTCCTAGGGTTACTGTTAGGCTTAGGCCTAGGACTTTTAAAACCAGGAAGCCCTGGGCTCCAGGCACACTGCAGCTGCGAAAGGCATCCCAAGGGGAGCGCAAAAGTGACACAACTTGGCTGCCACCACTGATATTTCCATGAGACCATCCCGAACCATAGGCTGCTTTTCCTTCCTAGGGTTAAGGTTTGAGTTACGTCTAGGGTAAGGGTTCTATTAACCAGAAAGCCCTGAGTTCCAAGAACACAGCAGCTGCGAAGGACTTCCCAAGAAGAGCGCAAAAGTACCACAACATGCCTGCCTCCACATCTTTTTCCTTGGGGACATGCCTAATTCCTGGCTGATTTGCCTTTCTCGTCTTAGGGTTGGGGTTCGGCCTAGGGCTAGGATTTTTTTAACTAGGAAGCCCTGAGTTCCAGGCTTACTGCATCTGCCAAAGGCATCCCAAAGGGAGTGCAGAAGTGCCACAACATGGCTGCTTTCACGGCTTTTCCCTTAGGAAGAACCCTAATACGCGGCTGATTTACCTTCCTAGGGTTACTGTTAGGCTTAGGCCTAGGACTTTTAAAACCAGGAAGCCCTGGGCTCCAGGCACACTGCAGCTGCGAAAGGCATCCCAAGGGGAGCGCAAAAGTGACACAACTTGGCTGCCACCACTGATATTTCCATGAGACCTTTCCGAATCATAGGCTGATTTTCCTTCCTAGGGTTAAGGTTTGAGTTGTGCCTGGGGTAAGGGTTCTATTAACCAGAAAGCCCTGAGTTCCAAGAACACAGCAGCTGCGAAGGACTACCCAAGAAGAGCACAAAAGTACCACAACGTGCCTGCCTCCACAGCTTTTTCCTTGGGGACATGCCTAATTCCTGGCTGATTTGCCTTTCTCGTCTTAGGGTTGGGGTTCGGCCTAGGGCTAGGATTTTTTTAACCAGGAAGCCCTGAGTTCCAGGCTTACTGCATCTGCCAAAGGCATCCCAAAGGGAGTGCAGAAGTGCCACAACATGGCTGCTTTCACGGCTTTTCCCTTAGGAAGAACCCTAATATCCGGCTGATTTACCTTCCTAGGGTTACTGTTAGGCTTAGGCCTTGGACTTTTAAAACTAGGAAGCCCTTAGCTCCAGGCACACTGCAGCTGTTCAAGGCATCCCAAGGGGAGTACTAAAGTACCACAACGTGGCAGCTTTCTCAGCTTTTTCCTTGGCACCATCCCTATACATAGGCTGATTTATCTGCCTAGGGTTAGGGTTAGGGTTCAGCCTAGGGCTTGGAGTTTTTTAACCAGGAAGCCCTGAGTTCCAGGCTTACTGCATCTGCCAAAGGCATCCCAAAGGGAGTGCAAAAGTGCCACAAGATGGCTGTTTCACAGCTTTCCCCTTAGGAAAACCCTAATACGCGGCTGATTTACCTTCCTAGGGTTACTGTTAGGCTTAGGCCTAGGACTTTTAAAACCAGGAAGCCCTGGGCTCCAGGCACATGCAGCTGCGAAAGGCATCCCAAGAGGGCCGCAGAAGTGACACAACTTGGCTGCCTCTGCTTCTATTCTCATGAGACCATCCTGAACCATAGGCTGATTTTCCTTCCTAGGGTTAAGGTTTGAGTTACGCCTAGGGTAAGAGTTCTATTAACCAGAAAGCCCTGAGTTCCAAGAACACAGCAGCTGCGAAGGACTACCCAAGAAGAGCGCAAAAGTACCACAACGTGCCTGCCTCCACAGCTTTTTCCTTGGGGACATGCCTAATTCGTGGCTGATTTGCCTTTCTCGTCTTAGGGTTGGGGTTCGGCCTAGGGCTAGGATATTTTTAACTAGGAAGCCCTGAGTTCCAGGCTTACTTCATCTGCCAAAGGCATCCCAAAGGGAGTGCAGAAGTGCCACAACATGGCTGCTTTCACGGCTTTTCCCTTAGGAAGAACCCTAATACGCGGCTGATTTACCTTCCTAGGGTTACTGTTAGGCTTAGGCCTAGGAATTTTAAAACCAGGAAGCCCTGAGTTCCAGGCACACTGGAGCTGTGAAAGGCATCCAAAAGGGAGTGCAAAAGTGCCACAACATGGTTGCTTTCACGGCTTTTTCCTTGGCAAGAAGCTTAACACCAGGCTGATTTCCCTTCCCAGGGTTACTGTTACGCTTAGGCCTAGGGCTAGGATTTTTAAAACTAGGAAGCCCTTAGATCCAGGCACACTGCAGCTGTTCAAGGCATCCCAAGGGGAGTACAAAAGTGCAACAACATGGCAGCTTTCACAGCTTTTTCCTTGGCACCATCCCTATACCTAGGCTGTTTTATCTGCCTAGGGTTAGGGTTAGGGTTCAGCCTACGGCTTGGAGATTTTTAACCAGGAAGCCCTTAGTTCCAGGCTTCCTGCATCTGCCAAAGGCATCCCAAAGGGAGTGAAAAAGTGCCACAACATGGCTGCTTTCACGGCTTTTCCCTTAGGAAGAACCCTAATACGCGGCTGATTTACCTTCCTAGGGTTACTGTTAGGCTTAGGCCTAGGACTTTTAAAACCAGGAAGCCCTGGGCTCCAGGCACACTGCAGCTGCGAAAGGCATCCCAAGGGGAGCGCAAAAGTGACACAACTTGGCTGCCACCACTGATATTTCCATGAGACCTTTCCGAATCATAGGCTGATTTTCCTTCCTAGGGTTAAGGTTTGAGTTGTGCCTGGGGTAAGGGTTCTATTAACCAGAAAGCCCTGAGTTCCAAGAACACAGCAGCTGCGAAGGACTACCCAAGAAGAGCGCAAAAGTACCACAACGTGCCTGCCTCCACAGCTTTTTCCTTGGGGACATGCCTAATTCCTGGCTGATTTGCCTTTCTCGTCTTAGGGTTGGGGTTCGGCCTAGGGCTAGGATTTTTTTAACCAGGAAGCCCTGAGTTCCAGGCTTACTGCATCTGCCAAAGGCATCCCAAAGGGAGTGCAGAAGTGCCACAACATGGCTGCTTTCACGGCTTTTCCCTTAGGAAGAACCCTAATATCCGGCTGATTTACCTTCCTAGGGTTACTGTTAGGCTTAGGCCTTGGACTTTTAAAACTAGGAAGCCCTTAGCTCCAGGCACACTGCAGCTGTTCAAGGCATCCCAAGGGGAGTACTAAAGTACCACAACGTGGCAGCTTTCACAGCTTTTTCCTTGGCACCATCCCTATACATAGGCTGATTTATCTGCCTAGGGTTAGGGTTAGGGTTCAGCCTAGGGCTTGGAGTTTTTTAACCAGGAAGCCCTGATTTCCAGGCTTACTGCATCTGCCAAAGGCATCCCAAAGGGAGTGCAAAAGTGCCACGACATGGCTGCTTTCACAGCTTTTCCCTTAGGAAGAACCCTAATACCCGGCAGATTTACCTTCCTAGGGTTACTGTTAGGCTTAGGCCTAGGACTTTTAAAACCAGGAAGCCCTGGGCTCCAGGCACACTGCAGCTGCGAAAGGCATCCCAAGGGGAGCGCAAAAGTGACACAACTTGGCTGCCACCACTGATATTTCCATGAGACCATCCCGAACCATAGGCTGATTTTCCTTCCTAGGGTTAAGGTTTGAGTTACGCCTGGGGTAAGGGTTCTATTAACCAGAAAGCCCTGAGTTCCAAGAACACAGCAGCTGCGAAGGACTACCCAAGAAGAGCGCAAAAGTACCACAACGTGCCTGCCTCCACAGCTTTTTCCTTGGGGACATGCCTAATTCCTGGCTGATTTGCCTTTCTCGTCTTAGGGTTGGGGTTCGGCCTAGGGCTAGGATTTTTTTAACCAGGAAGCCCTGAGTTCCAGGCTTACTGCATCTGCCAAAGGCATCCCAAAGGGAGTGCAGAAGTGCCACAACATGGCTGCTTTCACGGCTTTTCCCTTAGGAAGAACCCTAATATCCGGCTGATTTACATTCCTAGGGTTACTGTTAGGCTTAGGCCTAGGACTTTTAAAACCAGGAAGCCCTGGGCTCCAGGCACACTGCAGCTGTTCAAGGCATCCCAAGGGGAGCGCAAAAGTGACACAACATGGCAGCTTTCACAGGTTTTTCCTTGGCACCATCCCTATACATAGGCTGATTTATCTGCCTAGGGTTAGGGTTAGGGTTCAGCCTAGGGCTTGGAGTTTTTTAACCAGGAAGCCCTGAGTTCCAGGCTTACTGCATCTGCCAAAGGCATCCCAAAGGGAGTGCAAAAGTGCCACAAGATGGCTGTTTCACAGCTTTCCCCTTAGGAAAACCCTAATACGCGGCTGATTTACCTTCCTAGGGTTACTGTTAGGCTTAGGCCTAGGACTTTTAAAACCAGGAAGCCCTGGGCTCCAGGCACATGCAGCTGCGAAAGGCATCCCAAGAGGGCCGCAGAAGTGACACAACTTGGCTGCCTCTGCTTCTATTCTCATGAGACCATCCTGAACCATAGGCTGATTTTCCTTCCTAGGGTTAAGGTTTGAGTTACGCCTAGGGTAAGAGTTCTATTAACCAGAAAGCCCTGAGTTCCAAGAACACAGCAGCTGCGAAGGACTACCCAAGAAGAGCGCAAAAGTACCACAACGTGCCTGCCTCCACAGCTTTTTCCTTGGGGACATGCCTAATTCCTGGCTGATTTGCCTTTCTCGTCTTAGGGTTGGGGTTCGGCCTAGGGCTAGGATTTTTTAACTAGGAAGCCCTGAGTTCCAGGCTTACTTCATCTGCCAAAGGCATCCCAAAGGGAGTGCAGAAGTGCCACAACATGGCTGCTTTCACGGCTTTTCCATTAGGAAGAACCCTAATACGCGGCTGATTTACCTTCCTAGGGTTACTGTTAGGCTTAGGCCTAGGACTTTTAAAACCAGGAAGCCCTGGGCTCCAGGCACACTGCAGCTGCGAAAGGCATCCCAAGGGGAGCGCAAAAGTGACACAACTTGGCTGCCACCACTGATATTTCCATGAGACCATCCCGAACCATAGGCTGATTTTCCTTCCTAGGGTTAAGGTTTGAGTTACGCCTAGGGTAAGGGTTCTATTAACCAGAAAGCCCTGAGTTCCAAGAACACAGCAGCTGCGAAGGACTACCAAAGAAGAGCGCAAAAGTACCACAACATGCCTGCCTCCACAGCTTTTTCCTTGGGGACATGCCTGATTCCTGGCTGATTCGCCTTTCTCGTCTTAGGGTTGGGGTTCGGCCTAGGGCTAGGATTTTTAAAATCAGGAAGCCCTGAGTCCCAGAAACACTGGAGCTGTGAAAGGCATCCAAAAGGGATTGCAAAAGTGCCACAACATGGCTGCTTTCACGGCTTTTTCCTTGGCAAGAAGCCTAACACCAGGCTGATTTCCCTTCCCAGGGTTACTGTTAGGCTTAGGCCTAGCGCTAGGATTTTTAAAACTAGGAAGCCCTTAGCTCCAGGCACACTGCAGCTGTTCAAGGCATCCCAAGTGGAGTACAAAAGTGCAACAACATGGCAGCTTTCACAGCTTTTTCCTTGGCACCATCCCTATACCTAGGTTGTTTTATCTGCCTAGGGTTAGGGTTAGGGTTCAGCCTAGGGCTTGGAGATTTTAACCAGGAAGCCCTGAGTTCCAGGCTTACTGCATCTGCCAAAGGCATCCCAAAGGGAGTGCAGAAGTGCCACAACATGGCAGCTTTCACAGCTTTTCCCTTAGGAAGAACCCTAATACGCGGCTGATTTACCTTCCTAGGGTTACTGTTAGGCTTAGGCCTAGGACTTTTAAAACCAGGAAGCCCTGGGCTCCAGGCACACTGCAGCTGCGAAAGGCATCCCAAGGGGAGCGCAAAAGTGACACAACTTGGCTGCCACCACTGATATTTCCATGAGACCATCCCGAACCATAGGCTGATTTTCCTTCCTAGGGTTAAGGTTTGAGTTACGCCTAGGGTAAGGGTTCTATTAACCAGAAAGCCCTGAGTTCCAAGAACACAGCAGCTGCGAAGGACTTCCCAAGAAGAGCGCAAAAGTACCACAACATGCCTGCCTCCACAGCTTTTTCCTTGGGGACATGCCTAATTCCTGGCTGATTTGCCTTTCTCGTCTTAGGGTTGGGGTTCGGACTAGGGCTAGGATTTTTAAAATCAGGAAGCCCTGAGTTCCAGGCACACTGGAGCTGTGAAAGGCATCCAAAAGGGAGTGCAAAAGTTCCACAACATGGTTGCTTTCACGGCTTTTTCCTTGGCAAGAAGCCTAACACCAGGCTGATTTACCTTCCTAGGGTTACTGTAAGGCTTAGGCCTAGGGCTAGGATTTTTAAAACTAGGAAGCCCTTAGCTCCAGGCACACTGCAGCTGTTCAAGGCATCCCAAGAGGGCCGCAGAACTGACACAACTTGGCTGCCTCTGCTGCTATTCTCATGAGTCCATCCCGAACCATAGGCTGGTTTTCCTTCCTAGGGTGAGGGTTAGAGTTACGCCTAGGGTTAGTGTTTTTTTAACCAGAAAGCCCTGAGTTCCAAGAACACAGCAGCTGCCAAGGACTACCCAAGAGGAGGGGAAAGTGCCACAACATGACTGCCTCCACAGCTTTTTCCTTGGGACCCTCATTGAACCTAGGCTGATTTACTTGCCTCCAGTTGCACCTATGGTCACGCCAAGGGATAGGGATTTTAAATCAGTAAACCCTGAGCTCCAGACCCAGTGCAGCTGCAAAAGGCTTCCCAAGGGCAGCCAAAAATTGCCTCAACATGCTCCTTCCAGTGCTTTTTTCCTTGGGAACATCCCTATACCCAGGCTGATTTATCTGCCTAGGCTTAGGGTTAGGGTTCAGCCTAGAGATAGGATTTTTTCAAACCGGAAGCCCTGAATTCCAGGCACACTGCAGCTGTTAAAGGCAGTGTTCTACGTCAACCGCAACTTAGTCTGAAATAAATGCTTTTTCCCTGAGAGCATCTGAGAGGTTTGCATGAAGCACTGATATCTGACATTTGCAATTTTGAATAGGAGAGGAGAAAGAAAATGGGAAGAAGTTTTTAATTTTAGTGGTTTCAATGTTAATTTCCGTACACTTTTTCAAAACTTGTCAGCTCAAATGCCCATCAACATCTTTTAGTCATCTGTAAGTCAGTATTCATATAAAATGTGCTTCAAATCAAAAGAATTTCAAATTTGCACTCCAAATTTCTATGCCTAGATTTATGATTTCCTACACATATTAGATGAAAGGAAGGCCTTTTTTACTGTGGGAGTGCTGCAACACTGGAACAGGTTGCCCAGGGAAGTTGTGGGTGTCCCATCCCTGAAAGTATTCAAGGTCAGCTTGGACGGGGCTTGGAGCAGCAACAAAGGAGAAGCTTGATGGTAGAGAAACAAAGTTGGACTATAGAAGAAACTGGGATTGAAGTATAGGAGCAAGTTTTCTCTCAGCTCTTGGGGTAAATTCAAAGTTGTACAAAATGACATTTATCTGTGCTATTCACTACTGTAACAGAAATGTTCATGAAAACTGTACAGAAGATAGCAAATTTTAAAAGAGATAAGAATTACAGCATAAAATCCATGGGATGGGTTACAACATGAGACACTCTCTAAGAGAAAATCTCTGTGTTTCAGCACTTCATCATGGTAAGATTTCATGAAGTGCCAAAGAAGGCGGCAAAATATCATTCGGGACGTTATTTCCTGGAATTCAGCCTGGCCATTAGTAGGAACTGGGTTTGAACACATCATGTAGATATACCACACACACTTTCCCTTCACTGAAAAATGACTGTTTACAACGAAGAAGCAATTGACAATCAAAATTGATTGAAATCATCTTAAACATGTCGAGTATTTCATTGTAGATGATCTGTGATCCAAATGCTTCTTCCACCTTCGAGAGGGACAGAACAATTCTTCCATATCATGATGGTTTAAAATTGTATCAACCAATGTTTTCTGCTGAAAAGATAGCATCTATTTTTTTCCTTTTTTTGGAAGAAAATATTCCTAGACATACAACAGGTGAGAACTAAGTAATTTTAAAGAAACAAATGAAAAGAAAATATTCTGTAAATAGAATGAAATGAAAAGCTGTGTTTTAAATAGGAGCTAAATATGAAACAGAATTTTTGTACCAGGCATTTGAATTACTGCACCAGCTCTTTTGCCCATCAAGAGAGGCGTTTAGCATTTCAGTCTTTTCCAAGGTGTTCATGATCTGCTATGCTGATCTCTGTGTGTGCCTAGGTGTGTGTGGAAGGGGGGGCATGTGAAGGGGAGTGTGTATGTTTGCTTTACAATTGTTGTGGCAGATTCATGCCTCAGCTCCACATTTTGTTTTAGAAAGGTCACACAGAGTGGATGTGAAGTTTACTATCAACAAGAGATCAATTCCCAAATCATCCATTTGACTCTACCTTATAAATCATGTGCTTTGTTGCATATTTTATCAAATCTACTTTCAAGCCAGATGGAGGAAGGAGGATGTGGCAATCCCTCCACCATCTTGCAACTTTTATGCAAGTAGGTTTTCAAGAAAATCATCATTTCTCTTTGAAATATGTCTGGAACAGGCATGATGGTAGTGTCAACCTGTTGGAGTTTTTGTTGCTGGAAGAAGTTATACAAAAGGATTGGTTTTTACATTGACCAGTTACTGAATCAAGCGCAGGAATACATTGGAAATTCAACTGGGGCTTCCTTTCCCCGGCAGACTACTTCTAGAACGAGCTTGTACACTGAAGCTTACTCTTTTGCCCTCTTTTTGTTTCTTTCCTATTTTCTTGGCTTCTTTGCCACTCTCTAGACAATTTTGGAACTTTTTTCCCAACTCAAATGGTTTCAATAGTCTGATTGTGATCATACATTTTTACAAGGAATTTTTAAAATCTTTCCTCCAGTTAAGAAAGTCAAGGACTTAGGTCTTTTTCTTCCCTTATCAATATTGCAATGAAATTGATAAGTAAAGACCAACTCTTTCTTTTTGTTTTTAACCCAAGCAGATAATTCCCATCCATTCATCCATTTGGTGGACCAATGGTTGCCATTCTGATGGAAGTTGTCACTTCTTAACAATAGGCATTCTGTGACTATGTTGACAGCACTTTGGGTGAAGATCCTAACTGGTCTTAGATACACATAGGGAGAAATTTGCTCAGCCAGTGTCAGTCTTAAGCATGCGTATCAGAAGATCTTTCTAGAGCTGGGAATTTTCCCATGAAAGGGATTCAGTTAGGGAAGAGACACTTGCCCCAGAGGTTTACATTCTTCTTGAAGACTGCTTAAGGAACTTAGATGCCATGTCCATTTGGATCTGTGTCTGCACAGAACTTTGTCATGCCAGTGCTTGAAATGCATCTTGAAGAGAATTCACTAGCACAGAATGAATGAGAGTGGAAGGGGTTGGTGGGGCTAACCAGGCCCAACCCCCCTGCCTAAACCAGGATACCTAGAGCCTCTTGCCCAGGATTCTATCTGGGTGTACTTTGAATGTCTTCAAAGATCCAGGCTCCACAATCTTTCTGGGCAGTCTGTGCCGTGGTTCACTCACCCTCACAGTAAAGAATCATTTCCTGATGTTCCTGTATTTCAGTGTGTGCCCACTGCCTCTTGTCTTTTCACTCAGCATCACTGAAAAGACACTGATTCCCTCCCCTTTGCACTATTGCTTCCATATGGATGTGTGCTGCCATGTAGAGATATGTCAAAAACCTCCCTGAAGCCCAGGCAGATAATATTCCCTTCATCTACCAGTCAAGTTGATTCATCAGAGGAGTTTAAAGTTATGTTCAGCATGAAATGCCCCTGAAAAATCATGCTAACTACATTATTGTGTCGTCTTTCATGTGCCTGGCAAGGTTTTCCAGGAAGAGCTGCTTCATCAACTTCCTGGGTATAAAAAAGAGGCTGGCTGGTTTGTACGATTGCGAGTCCACTTAATTGCCTTTTTTGAAGATGAGTGTCATTTGCTTACATCCAGTCCTTAGCCTCTCTTGTCGTCTACATCTTAGCAAAAGGCTTTTCCACTATGTCTGCCAAGGAGAAATTGTGCCAGCACAGAAAACATCTCCTATCGTGTTCTAGACGTTGCACGGAGGTGTGCCGAGTGTTTGGCATGAAGGAAAGAAAAGTTGTCCAAAACAGCTTCCAATCGAATGTTCATGTGATTGGAAAAGTCAGGGGAGTGCAAAGGTACTGTTTTCTAGCAGTTGGCAAGCTGCGCACACAATCCCAGTGTTGTACAGCTTCCTTCTTCACCTTTCCGAAGGTGCCGCTCTCTCCGGCTCCCGGAGGCGAAGACGCGGCTTCTTCGCGCAAAGACGATAGTGCCGCTCACTGTGCACTCCTTATAGCGCGGCTTCTGCCGAAAGACGCCCGGGAGCGGCTCTTAGCTCCGGACAGCATCGTACCTTCGTCTTTAGCGTCTCTTCTCGTCTACATCTTAGCAAAAAGCTTTTCTACTATGTCTGGCGAGGAAAAACTGTGCCAGCACAGAAAACATCTCCCATCGTGTTCTAGACGTTGCACGGAGGAGTGCCGAGTGTTTGGCATGAAGAAAAGAAAACTTTTCCAAACCAGCTTCCAATCGAATGTTCATGTGATTGGAAAAGTCAGGAGAGTGCAAAGGTACTGTTTTCTATCAGTTGGCAAGCTGCGCACACAATCCCAGTGTTGTACAGCTTCCTTCTTCACCTTTCCGAAGGTGCCGCTCTCTCCGGCTCCCGGATGCGAAGAAGCGGCTTCTTCGCGCAAAGACGATTGTGCCGCTCACTGTGCACTCCTTAGCGCGGCTTCTGCCGAAAGACGCCCGGGAGCGGCTCTTAGCTCCGGACAGCATCGTACCTTCGTCTTTAGCGTCTCTTCTCGTCTACATCTTAGCAAAAGGCTTTTCCACTATGTCTGCCAAGGAGAAATTGTGCCAGCACAGAAAACATCTCCTATCGTGTTCCAGATGTTGCACGGAGGTGTGCCGAGTGTTTGGCATGAAGAAAAGAAAACTTGTCCAAAACAGCTTCCAATCGAATGTTCATGTGATTGGAAAAGTCAGGGGAGTGCAAAGGTACTGTTTTCTATCAGTTGGCAAGCTGCGCACACAATCCCAGTGTTGTACAGCTTCCTTCTTCACCTTTCCGATGCTGCCGCTCTCTCCGGCTCCCGGAGGCGAAAAAGCGGCTTCTTCGCGCAAAGACGATTGTGCCGCTCACTGTGCACTCTTTAGCGCGGCTTCTGCCAAAAGACGCCCGGGAGCGGCTCTTAGCTCCGGACAGCATCGTACCTTCGTCTTTAGCGTCTCTTCTCGTCTACATCTAAGCAAAAAGCTTTTCCACTATGTCTGGCTCGGAAAAACTGTGCCAGCACAGAAAACATCTCCCATCGTGTTCTAGACGTTGCACGATCCCTATACTTAGGCTGATTTTCCTTCCTGGGGATAAGGTTAGGCTTCAGCCTAGGGCTTGGAGTTTTTTAACCAGGAAGCCCTGAGTTCCAGGCTTACTGCATCTGC
Organism: Ammospiza maritima maritima; assembly: GCA_036010785.1. Classification (NCBI taxonomy): domain Eukaryota; kingdom Metazoa; phylum Chordata; class Aves; order Passeriformes; family Passerellidae; genus Ammospiza; species Ammospiza maritima. The sequence goes on from JAYKTQ010000382.1 coordinate 137,927, forward strand.
CAAAGGCATCCCACAGGTTGTGCAAAAGTGCCACAACATGGCTGCTTTCACGGCTTTTCCCTTAGGAAGAACCCTAATACGCGGCTGATTTACCTTCCTAGGGTTACTGTTAGGCTTAGGCCTAGGACTTTTAAAACCAGGAAGCCCTGGGCTCCAGGCACACTGCAGCTGCGAAAGGCATCCCAAGGGGAGCGCAAAAGTGACACAACTTGGCTGCCACCACTGATATTTCCATGAGACCATCCCGAACCATAGGCTGATTTTCCTTCCTAGGGTTAAGGTTTGAGTTACGCCTGGGGTAAGGGTTCTATTAACCAGAAAGCCCTGAGTTCCAAGAACACAGCAGCTGCGAAGGACTAGCCAAGAAGAGCGCAAAAGTACCACAACATGCCTGCCTACATAGCTTTTTCCTTGGGGACATCCCTAATTCCTGGCTGATTTGCCTTTCTCGTCTTAGGGTTGGGGTTCTGCCTAGGGCTAGGATTTTTTTAACTAGGAAGCCCTGAGTTCCAGGCTTACTGCATCTGCAAAAAGCATCCCAAAGGGAGTGCAGAAGTGCCACAACATGGCTGCTTTCACGGCTTTTCCCTTAGGAAGAACCCTAATACGCGGCTGATTTACCTTCCTAGGGTTACTGTTAGGCTTAGGCCTAGGACTTTTAAAACCAGGAAGCCCTGGGCTCCAGGCACATGCAGCTGCGAAAGGCATCCCAAGAGGGCCGCAGAAGTGACACAACTTGGCTGCCTCTGCTTCTATTCTCATGAGACCATCCCGAACCATAGGCTGATTTTCCTTCCTAGGGTTAAGGTTTGAGTTACGCCTGGGGTAAGAGTTCTATTAACCAGAAAGCCCTGAGTTCCAAGAACACAGCAGCTGCGAAGGACTACCCAAGAAGAGCGCAAAAGTACCACAACGTGCCTGCCTCCACAGCTTTTTCCTTGGGGACATGCCTAATTCCTGGCTGATTTGCCACTCTCGTCTTAGGGTTGGGCTTCGGCCTAGGGGTAGGATTTTTAAAATCAGGAAGCCCTGAGTTCCAGGCACACTGGAGCTGTGAAAGGCATCCAAAAGGGAGTGCAAAAGTGCCACAACATGGCTGCTTTCACGGCTTTTTCCTTGGCAAGAAGCCTAACACCAGGCTGATTTCCCTTCGCAGGTTTACTGTAAGGCTTAGGCCTAGGGCTAGGATTTTTAAAACTAGGGAGCCCTTAGTTCCAGGCACACTGCAGCTGCGAAAGGCATCCCAAGGGGAGTACAAAAGTGCAACAACATGGCAGCTTTCACAGCTTTTTCCTTGGCACCATCCCTATACCTAGGCTGATTTATCTGCCTAGGGTTAGGGTTAGGCTTCAGCCTAGGGCTTGGAGTTTTTTAACCAGGAAGCCCTGAGTTCCAGGCTTACTGCATCTGCCAAAGGCATCCGAAAGGGAGTGCAGAAGTGCCACAACTTGGCTGCTTTCACGGCTTTTCCCTTAGGAAGAACCCTAATACGCGGCTGATTTACCTTCCTAGGGTTACTGTTAGGCTTAGGCCTAGGACTTTTAAAACCAGGAAGCCCTGGGCTCCAGGCACATGCAGCTGTTAAAGGCATCCCAAGAGGGCCGCAGAAGTGACACAACTTGTCTGCCTCTGCTGCTATTCTCATGAGACCATCCCGAACCATATGCTGATTTTCCTTCCTAGGGTTAAGGTTTGAGTTACGCCTAGGGTAAGAGTTCTATTAACCAGAAAGCCCTGAGTTCCAAGAACACAGCAGCTGCGAAGGACTACCAAAGAAGAGCGCAAAAGTACCACAACATGCCTGCCTCCACAGCTTTTTCCTTGGGGACATGCCTGATTCCTGGCTGATTCGCCTTTCTCGTCTTAGGGTTGGGGTTCGGCCTAGGGCTAGGTTTTTTTAAACTAGGAAGACCTGAGTTCCAGGCTTACTGCATCTGCCAAAGGCATCCCAAAGGGAGTGCAGAAGTGCCACAACATGGCTGCTTTCACGGCTTTTCCCTTAGGAAGAACCCTAATACCCGGCTGATTTACCTTCCTAGGGTTACTGTTAGGCTTAGGCCTAGTAATTTTAAAACTAGGAAGCCCTTAGATCCAGGCACACTGCAGCTGCGAAAGGCATCCCAAGGGGAGCGCAAAAGTGACACAACTTGGCTGCCACCACTGATATTTCCATGAGACCATCCTGAACCATAGGCTGATTTTCCTTCCTAGGGTTAAGGTTTGAGTTACGCCTGGGGTAAGGGTTCTATTAACCAGAAAGCCCTGAGTTCCAAGAACACAGCAGCTGCGAAGGACTACCCAAGAAGAGCGCAAAAGTACCACAACGTGCATGCCTCCACAGCTTTTTCCTTGGGGACATGCCTAATTCCTGGCTGATTTGCCTTTCTCGTCTTAGGGTTGGGGTTCGGCCTAGGGCTAGGATTTTTAAAATCAGGAAGCCCTGAGTCCCAGAAACACTGGAGCTGTGAAAGGCATCCAAAAGGGATTGCAAAAGTGCCACAACATGGCTGCTTTCACGGCTTTTTCCTTGGCAAGAAGCCTAACACCAGGCTGATTTCCCTTCCCAGGGTTACTGTTAGGCTTAGGCCTAGCGCTAGGATTTTTAAAACTAGGAAGCCCTTAGCTCCAGGCACACTGCAGCTGTTCAAGGCATCCCAAGTGGAGTACAAAAGTGCAACAACATGGCAGCTTTCACAGCTTTTTCCTTGGCACCATCCCTATACCTAGGTTGTTTTATCTGCCTAGGGTTAGGGTTAGGGTTCAGCCTAGGGCTTGGAGATTTTAACCAGGAAGCCCTGAGTTCCAGGCTTACTGCATCTGCCAAAGGCATCCCAAAGGGAGTGCAGAAGTGCCACAACATGGCAGCTTTCACAGCTTTTCCCTTAGGAAGAACCCTAATACGCGGCTGATTTACCTTCCTAGGGTTACTGTTAGGCTTAGGCCTAGGACTTTTAAAACCAGGAAGCCCTGGGCTCCAGGCACACTGCAGCTGTGAAAGGCATCCCAAGGGGAGCGCAAAAGTGACACAACTTGGCTGCCACCACTGATATTTCCATGAGACCATCCCGAACCATAGGCTGATTTTCCTTACTAGGGTTAAGGTTTGAGTTACGCCTAGGGTAAGGGTTCTATTAACCAGAAAGCCCTGAGTTCCAAGAACACAGCAGCTGCGAAGGACTTCCCAAGAAGAGCGCAAAAGTACCACAACATGCCTGCCTCCACAGCTTTTTCCTTGGGGACATGCCTAATTCCTGGCTGATTTGCCTTTCTCGTCTTAGGGTTGGGGTTCGGACTAGGGCTAGGATTTTTAAAATCAGGAAGCCCTGAGTTCCAGGCACACTGGAGCTGTGAAAGGCATCCAAAAGGGAGTGCAAAAGTTCCACAACATGGTTGCTTTCACGGCTTTTTCCTTGGCAAGAAGCCTAACACCAGGCTGATTTACCTTCCTAGGGTTACTGTAAGGCTTAGGCCTAGGGCTAGGATTTTTAAAACTAGGAAGCCCTTAGCTCCAGGCACACTGCAGCTGTTCAAGGCATCCCAAGAGGGCCGCAGAACTGACACAACTTGGCTGCCTCTGCTGCTATTCTCATGAGTCCATCCCGAACCATAGGCTGATTTTCCTTCCTAGGGTGAGGGTTAGAGTTACGCCTAGGGTTAGTGTTTTTTTAACCAGAAATCCCTGAGTTCCAAGAACACAGCAGCTGCGAAGGACTACCCAAGAGGAGGGGAAAGTGCCACAACATGACTGCCTCCACAGCTTTTTCCTTGGGACCCTCATTGAACCTAGGCTGATTTACTTGCCTCCAGTTGCACCTATGGTCACGCCAAGGGATAGGGATTTTAAATCAGTAAACCCTGAGCTCCAGACCCAGTGCAGCTGCAAAAGGCTTCCCAAGGGCAGCCAAAAATTGCCTCAACATGCTCCTTCCAGTGCTTTTTTCCTTGGGAACATCCCTATACCCAGGCTGATTTATCTGCCTAGGCTTAGGGTTAGGGTTCAGCCTAGAGATAGGATTTTTTCAAACCGGAAGCCCTGAATTCCAGGCACACTGCAGCTGTTAAAGGCAGTGTTCTACGTCAACCGCAACTTAGTCTGAAATAAATGCTTTTTCCCTGAGAGCATCTGAGAGGTTTGCATGAAGCACTGATATCTGACATTTGCAATTTTGAATAGGAGAGGAGAAAGAAAATGGGAAGAAGTTTTTAATTTTAGTGGTTTCAATGTTAATTTCCGTACACTTTTTCAAAACTTGTCAGCTCAAATGCCCATCAACATCTTTTAGTCATCTGTAAGTCAGTATTCATATAAAATGTGCTTCAAATCAAAAGAATTTCAAATTTGCACTCCAAATTTCTATGCCTAGATTTATGATTTCCTACACATATTAGATGAAAGGAAGGCCTTTTTTACTGTGGGAGTGCTGGAACACTGGAACAGGTTGCCCAGGGAAGTTGTGGGTGTCCCATCCCTGAAAGTATTCAAGGTCAGCTTGGACGGGGCTTGGAGCAGCAACAAAGGAGAAGCTTGATGGTAGAGAAACAAAGTTGGACTATAGAAGAAACTGGGATTGAAGTATAGGAGCAAGTTTTCTCTCAGCTCTTGGGGTAAATTCAAAGTTGTACAAAATGACATTTATCTGTGCTATTCACTACTGTAACAGAAATGTTCATGAAAACTGTACAGAAGATAGCAAATTTTAAAAGAGATAAGAATTACAGCATAAAATCCATGGGATGGGTTACAACATGAGACACTCTCTAAGAGAAAATCTCTGTGTTTCAGCACTTCATCATGGTAAGATTTCATGAAGTGCCAAAGAAGGTGGCAAAATATCATTCGGGACGTTATTTCCTGGAATTCAGCCTGGCCATTAGTAGGAACTGGGTTTGAACACATCATGTAGATATACCACACACACTTTCCCTTCACTGAAAAATGACTGTTTACAACGAAGAAGCAATTGACAATCAAAATTGATTGAAATCATCTTAAACATGTCGAGTATTTCATTGTAGATGATCTGTGATCCAAATGCTTCTTCCACCTTCGAGAGGGACAGAACAATTCTTCCATATCATGATGGTTTAAAATTGTATCAACCAATGTTTTCTGCTGAAAAGATAGCATCTATTTTTTTCCTTTTTTTGGAAGAAAATATTCCTAGACATACAACAGGTGAGAACTAAGTAATTTTAAAGAAACAAATGAAAAGAAAATATTCTGTAAATAGAATGAAATGAAAAGCTGTGTTTTAAATAGGAGCTAAATATGAAACAGAATTTTTGTACCAGGCATTTGAATTACTGCACCAGCTCTTTTGCCCATCAAGAGAGGCGTTTAGCATTTCAGTCTTTTCCAAGGTGTTCATGATCTGCTATGCTGATCTCTGTGTGTGCCTAGGTGTGTGTGGAAGGGGGGGCATGTGAAGGGGAGTGTGTATGTTTGCTTTACAATTGTTGTGGCAGATTCATGCCTCAGCTCCACATTTTGTTTTAGAAAGGTCACACAGAGTGGATGTGAAGTTTACTATCAACAAGAGATCAATTCCCAAATCATCCATTTCACTCTACCTTATAAATCATGTGCTTTGTTGCATATTTTATCAAATCTACTTTCAAGCCAGATGGAGGAAGGAGGATGTGGCAATCCCTCCACCATCTTGCAACTTTTATGCAAGTAGGTTTTCAAGAAAATCATCATTTCTCTTTGAAATATGTCTGGAACAGGCATGATGGTAGTGTCAACCTGTTGGAGTTTTTGTTGCTGGAAGAAGTTATACAAAAGGATTGGTTTTTACATTGACCAGTTACTGAATCAAGCGCAGGAATACATTGGAAATTCAACTGGGGCTTCCTTTCCCCGGCAGACTACTTCTAGAACGAGCTTGTACACTGAAGCTTACTCTTTTGCCCTCTTTTTGTTTCTTTCCTATTTTCTTGGCTTCTTTGCCACTCTCTAGACAATTTTGGAACTTTTTTCCCAACTCAAATGGTTTCAATAGTCTGATTGTGATCATACATTTTTACAAGGAATTTTTAAAATCTTTCCTCCAGTTAAGAAAGTCAAGGACTTAGGTCTTTTTCTTCCCTTATCAATATTGCAATGAAATTGATAAGTAAAGACCAACTCTTTCTTTTTGTTTTTAACCCAAGCAGATAATTCCCATCCATTCATCCATTTGGTGGACCAATGGTTGCCATTCTGATGGAAGTTGTCACTTCTTAACAATAGGCATTCTGTGACTATGTTGACAGCACTTTGGGTGAAGATCCTAACTGGTCTTAGATACACATAGGGAGAAATTTGCTCAGCCAGTGTCAGTCTTAAGCATGCGTATCAGAAGATCTTTCTAGAGCTGGGAATTTTCCCATGAAAGGGATTCAGTTAGGGAAGAGACACTTGCCCCAGAGGTTTACATTCTTCTTGAAGACTGCTTAAGGAACTTAGATACCATGTCCATTTGGATCTGTGTCTGCACAGAACTTTGTCATGCCAGTGCTTGAAATGCATCTTGAAGAGAATTCACTAGCACAGAATGAATGAGAGTGGAAGGGGTTGGTGGGGCTAACCAGGCCCAACCCCCCTGCCTAAACCAGGATACCTAGAGCCTCTTGCCCAGGATTCTATCTGGGTGTACTTTGAATGTCTTCAAAGATCCAGGCTCCACAATCTTTCTGGGCAGTCTGTGCCGTGGTTCACTCACCCTCACAGTAAAGAATCATTTCCTGATGTTCCTGTATTTCAGTGTGTGCCCACTGCCTCTTGTCTTTTCACTCAGCATCACTGAAAAGACACTGATTCCCTCCCCTTTGCACTATTGCTTCCATATGGATGTGTGCTGCCATGTAGAGATATGTCAAAAACCTCCCTGAAGCCCAGGCAGATAATATTCCCTTCATCTACCAGTCAAGTTGATTCATCAGAGGAGTTTAAAGTTATGTTCAGCATGAAATGCCCCTGAAAAATCATGCTAACTACATTATTGTGTCATCTTTCATGTGCCTGGCAAGGTTTTCCAGGAAGAGCTGCTTCATCAACTTCCTGGGTATAAAAAAGAGGCTGGCTGGTTTGTACGATTGCGAGTCCACTTAATTGCCTTTTTTGAAGATGAGTGTCATTTGCTTACATCCAGTCCTTAGCCTCTCTTGTCGTCTACATCTTAGCAAAAGGCTTTTCCACTATGTCTGCCAAGGAGAAATTGTGCCAGCACAGAAAACATCTCCTATCGTGTTCTAGACGTTGCACGGAGGTGTGCCGAGTGTTTGGCATGAAGGAAAGAAAAGTTGTCCAAAACAGCTTCCAATCGAATGTTCATGTGATTGGAAAAGTCAGGGGAGTGCAAAGGTACTGTTTTCTAGCAGTTGGCAAGCTGCGCACACAATCCCAGTGTTGTACAGCTTCCTTCTTCACCTTTCCGAAGGTGCCGCTCTCTCCGGCTCCCGGAGGCGAAGACGCGGCTTCTTCGCACAAAGACGATAGTGCCGCTCACTGTGCACTCCTTATAGCGCGGCTTCTGCCGAAAGACGCCCGGGAGCGGCTCTTAGCTCCGGACAGCATCGTACCTTCGTCTTTAGCGTCTCTTCTCGTCTACATCTTAGCAAAAAGCTTTTCTACTATGTCTGGCGAGGAAAAACTGTGCCAGCACAGAAAACATCTCCCATCGTGTTCTAGACGTTGCACGGAGGAGTGCCGAGTGTTTGGCATGAAGAAAAGAAAACTTTTCCAAACCAGCTTCCAATCGAATGTTCATGTGATTGGAAAAGTCAGGAGAGTGCAAAGGTACTGTTTTCTATCAGTTGGCAAGCTGCGCACACAATCCCAGTGTTGTACAGCTTCCTTCTTCACCTTTCCGAAGGTGCCGCTCTCTCCGGCTCCCGGATGCGAAGAAGCGGCTTCTTCGCGCAAAGACGATTGTGCCGCTCACTGTGCACTCCTTAGCGCGGCTTCTGCCGAAAGACGCCCGGGAGCGGCTCTTAGCTCCGGACAGCATCGTACCTTCGTCTTTAGCGTCTCTTCTCGTCTACATCTTAGCAAAAGGCTTTTCCACTATGTCTGCCAAGGAGAAATTGTGCCAGCACAGAAAACATCTCCTATCGTGTTCCAGATGTTGCACGGAGGTGTGCCGAGTGTTTGGCATGAAGAAAAGAAAACTTGTCCAAAACAGCTTCCAATGGAATGTTCATGTGATTGGAAAAGTCAGGGGAGTGCAAAGGTACTGTTTTCTATCAGTTGGCAAGCTGCGCACACAATCCCAGTGTTGTACAGCTTCCTTCTTCACCTTTCCGATGCTGCCGCTCTCTCCGGCTCCCGGAGGCGAAAAAGCGGCTTCTTCGCGCAAAGACGATTGTGCCGCTCACTGTGCACTCTTTAGCGCGGCTTCTGCCAAAAGACGCCCGGGAGCGGCTCTTAGCTCCGGACAGCATCGTACCTTCGTCTTTAGCGTCTCTTCTCGTCTACATCTAAGCAAAAAGCTTTTCCACTATGTCTGGCTCGGAAAAACTGTGCCAGCACAGAAAACATCTCCCATCGTGTTCTAGACGTTGCACGATCCCTATACTTAGGCTGATTTTCCTTCCAGGGGATAAGGTTAGGCTTCAGCCTAGGGCTTGGAGTTTTTTAACCAGGAAGCCCTGAGTTCCAGGCTTACTGCATCTGCCAAAGGCATCCCACAGGTTGTGCAAAAGTGCCACAACATGGCTGCTTTCACGGCTTTTCCCTTAGGAAGAACCCTAATACGCGGCTGATTTACCTTCCTAGGGTTACTGTTAGGCTTAGGCCTAGGACTTTTAAAACCAGGAAGCCCTGGGCTCCAGGCACACTGCAGCTGCGAAAGGCATCCCAAGGGGAGCGCAAAAGTGACACAACTTGGCTGCCACCACTGATATTTCCATGAGACCATCCCGAACCATAGGCTGATTTTCCTTCCTAGGGTTAAGGTTTGAGTTACGCCTGGGGTAAGGGTTCTATTAACCAGAAAGCCCTGAGTTCCAAGAACACAGCAGCTGCGAAGGACTAGCCAAGAAGAGCGCAAAAGTACCACAACATGCCTGCCTACATAGCTTTTTCCTTGGGGACATCCCTAATTCCTGGCTGATTTGCCTTTCTCGTCTTAGGATTGGGGTTCTGCCTAGGGCTAGGATTTTTTTAACTAGGAAGCCCTGAGTTCCAGGATTACTGCATCTGCAAAAAGCATCCCAAAGGGAGTGCAGAAGTGCCACAACATGGCTGCTTTCACGGCTTTTCCCTTAGGAAGAACCCTAATACGCGGCTGATTTACCTTCCTAGGGTTACTGTTAGGCTTAGGCCTAGGACTTTTAAAACCAGGAAGCCCTGGGCTCCAGGCACATGCAGCTGCGAAAGGCATCCCAAGAGGGCCGCAGAAGTGACACAACTTGGCTGCCTCTGCTTCTATTCTCATGAGACCATCCTGAACCATAGGCTGATTTTCCTTCCTAGGGTTAAGGTTTGAGTTACGCCTGGGGTAAGAGTTCTATTAACCAGAAAGCCCTGAGTTCCAAGAACACAGCAGCTGCGAAGGACTACCCAAGAAGAGCGCAAAAGTACCACAACGTGCCTGCCTCCACAGCTTTTTCCTTGGGGACATGCCTAATTCCTGGCTGATTTGCCTCTCTCGTCTTAGGGTTGGGGTTCGGCCTAGGGCTAGGATTTTTAAAATCAGGAAGCCCTGAGTTCCAGGCACACTGGAGCTGTGAAAGGCATCCAAAAGGGAGTGCAAAAGTGCCACAACATGGCTGCTTTCACGGCTTTTTCCTTGGCAAGAAGCCTAATACCAGGCTGATTTCCCTTCGCAGGTTTACTGTAAGGCTTAGGCCTAGGGCTAGGATTTTTAAAACTAGGGAGCCCTTAGTTCCAGGCACACTGCAGCTGCGAAAGGCATCCCAAGGGGAGTACAAAAGTGCAACAACATGGCAGCTTTCACAGCTTTTTCCTTGGCACCATCCCTATACCTAGGCTGATTTATCTGCCTAGGGTTAGGGTTAGGGTTCAGCCTAGGGCTTGGAGTTTTTTAACCAGGAAGCCCTGAGTTCCAGGCTTACTGCATCTGCCAAAGGCATCCCAAAGGGAGTGCAGAAGTGCCACAACTTGGCTGCTTTCACGGCTTTTCCCTTAGGAAGAACCCTAATACGCGGCTGATTTACCTTCCTAGGGTTACTGTTAGGCTTAGGCCTAGGACTTTTAAAACCAGGAAGCCCTGGGCTCCAGGCACATGCAGCTGTTAAAGGCATCCCAAGAGGGCCGCAGAAGTAACACAACTTGGCTGCCTCTGCTGCTATTCTCATGAGACCATCCCGAACCATATGCTGATTTTCCTTCCTAGGGTTAAGGTTTGAGTTACGCCTAGGGTAAGAGTTCTATTAACCAGAAAGCCCTGAGTTCCAAGAACACAGCAGCTGCGAAGGACTACCCAAGAAGAGCGAAAAGTACCACAACATGCCTGCCTCCACAGCTTTTTCCTTGGGGACATGCCTAATTCCTGGCTGATTTGCCTTTCTCGTCTTAGGGTTGGGGTTCGGCCTAGGGCTAGGATTTTTTTAACTAGGAAGCCCTGAGTTCCAGGCTTACTTCATCTGCCAAAGGCATCCCAAAGGGTGTGCAAAAGTGCCACAACATGGCTGCTTTACCAGCTTTTCCCTTAGGAAGAACCCTAATAAGCGGCTGATTTACCTTCCTAGGGTTACTGTTAGGCTTAGGCCTAGGACTTTTAAAACCAGGAAGCCCTGGGATCCAGGCACATGCAGCTGTTTAAGGAATCCCAAGAGGGCTGCAGAAGTGACACAACTTGGCTGCCTCTGCTGCTAATCTCATGGGACCATTCCGAACCATAGGCTGATTTTCCTTCCTAGGGTTAAGGTTTGAGTTACGCCTAGGGTAAGGGTTCTATTAACCAGAAAGCCCTGAGTTCCAAGAACACAGCAGCTGTGAAGGACTTCCCAAGAAGAGCGCAAAAGTACCACAACATGCCTGCCTCCACAGCTTTTTCCTTGGGGACATGCCTAATTCCTGGCTGATTTGCCTTTCTCGTCTTAGGGTTGGGGTTCGGCCTAGGGCTAGGATTTTTTTAACTAGGAAGCCCTGAGTTCCAGGCTTACTGCATGTGCCAAAGGCATCCCAAAGGGAGTGCAGAAGTGCCACAACATGGCTGCTTTCACAGCTTTTCCCTTAGGAAGAACCCTAATACGCGGCTGATTTACCTTCCTAGGGTTACTGTTAGGCTTAGGCCTAGGACTTTTAAAACCAGGAAGCCCTGGGCTCCAGGAACATGCAGCTGCGAAAGGCATCCCAAGGGGAGCGCAAAAGTGACACAACTTGGCTGCCACCACTGATATTTCCATGAGACCATCCCGAACCATAGGCTGATTTTCCTTCCTAGGGTTAAGGTTTGAGTTACGCCTGGGGTAAGGGTTCTATTAACCAGAAAGCCCTGAGTTCCAAGAACACAGCAGCTGCGAAGGACTACCCAAGAAGACCGCAAAAGTACCACAACATGCCTGCCTCCACAGCTTTTTCCTTGGGGACATGCCTAATTCCTGGCTGATTTGCCTTTCTCGTCTTAGGGTTGGGGTTCGGTCTAGGGCTAGGATTTTTTAACTAGGAAGCCCTGAGTTCCAGGCTTACTGCATCTGCCAAAGGCATCCCAAAGGGTGTGCAAAAGTGCTACAACATGGCTGCTTTCACGGCTTTTCCCTTAGGAAGAACCCTAATACGCGGCTGATTAACCTTCCTAGGGTTACTGTTAGGCTTAGGCCTAGGACTTTTAAAACCAGGAAGCCCTGGGCTCCAGGCACACTGCAGCTGCGAAAGGCATCCCAAGGGGAGCGCAAAAGTGACGCTACTTGGGTGCCACCACTGATATTTCCATGAGACCATCCCGAATCATAGGCTGATTTTCCTTCCTAGGGTTAAGGTTTGAGTTACGCCTAGGGTAAGGGTTCTATTAACCAGAAAGCCCTGAGTTCCAAGAACACAGCAGCTGCGAAGGACTACCCAAGAAGAGCGCAAAAGTACCACAACATGCCTGCCACCACAGCTTTTTCCTTGGGGACATGCCTAATTCCTGGCTGATTTGCCTTTCTCGTCTTAGGGTTGGGGTTCGGCCTAGGGCTAGGATTGTTTTAACTAGGAAGCCCTGAGTTCCAGGCTTACTGCATCTGCCAAAGGCATCCCAAAGGGTGTGCAGAAGTGCCACAACATGGCTGCTTTCACGGCTTTTCCCTTAGGAAGAACCCTAATACGCGGCTGATTTACCTTCCTAGGGTTACTGTTAGGCTTAGGCCTAGGACTTTTAAAACCAGGAAGCCCTGGGCTCCAGGCACACTGCAGCTGCGAAAGGCATCCCAAGGGGAGCGCAAAAGTGACACAACTTGGCTGCCACCACTGATATTTCCATGAGACCATCCCGAATCATAGGCTGATTTTCTTTCCTAGGGTTAAGGTTTGAGTTACGCCTGGGGTAAGGGTTCTATTAACCAGAAAGCCCTGAGTTCCAAGAACACAGCAGCTGCGAAGGACTACCCAAGAAGAGCGCAAAAGTAGCACAACATGCCTGCCTCCACAGCTTTTTCCTTGGGGACATGCCTAATTCCTGGCTGATTTGCCTTTCTTGTCTTAGGGTTGGGGTTTGGCCTAGGGCTAGGATTTTTTTAACTAGGAAGCCCTGAGTTCCAGGCTTACTTCATCTGCAAAAAGCATCCCAAAGGGAGTGCAGAAGTGCCACAACATGGCTGCTTTCACGGCTTTTCCCTTAGGAAGAACCCTAATATCCGGCTGATTTACCTTCCTAGGGTTACTGTTAGGCTTAGGCCTAGGACTTTTAAAACCAGGAAGCCCTGGGCTCCAGGCACATGCAGCTGCGAAAGGCATCCCAAGAGGGCCGCAGAAGTGACACAACTTGGCTGCCTCTGCTTCTATTCTCATGAGACCATCCCGAACCATAGGCTGATTTTCCTTTCTAGGGTTAAGGTTTGAGTTACGCCTAGGGTAAGAGTTCTATTAACCAGAAAGCCCTGAGTTCCAAGAACACAGCAGCTGCGAAGGACTACCCAAGAAGAGCTCAAAAGTACCACAACGTGCCTGCCTCCACAGCTTTTTCCTTGGGGACATGCCTAATTCCTGGCTGATTTGCCTATCTCGTCTTAGGGTTGGGGTTCGGCCTAGGGCTAGGATTTTTAAAATCAGGAAGCCCTGAGTCCCAGAAACACTGGAGCTGTGAAAGGCATCCAAAAGGGAGTGCAAAAGTGCCACAACATGGCTGCTTTCACGGCTTTTTTTTGGCAAGAAGCCTAACACCAGGCTGATTTCCCTTCCCAGGGTTACTGTAAGGCTTAGGCCTAGGGCTAGGATTTTTAAAACTAGGAAGCCCTGGGCTCCAGGCACACTGCAGCTGTTCAAGGCATCCCAAGGGGAGTACAAAAGTGCAACAACATGGCAGCTTTCACAGCTTTTTCCTTGGCACCATCCCTATACCTAGGCTGATTTATCTGCCTAGGGTTAGGGTTAGGCTTCAGCCTAGGGCTTGGAGATTTTAACCAGGAAGCCCTGAGTTCCAGGCTTACTGCATCTGCCAAAGGCATCCCAAAGGGAGAGCAGAAGTGCCACAACATTTCTGCTTTCACGGCTTTTCCCTTAGGAAGAACCCTAATACGCGGCTGATTTACCTTCCTAGGGTTACTGTTAGGCTTAGGCCTAGGACTTTTAAAACCAGGAAGCCCTGGGCTCCAGGCACACTGCAGCTGCGAAAGGCATCCCAAGGGGAGCGCAAAATGACACAACTTGGCTGCCACCACTGATATTTCCATGAGACCATCCCGCACCATAGGCTGATTTTCCTTCCTAGGGTTAAGGTTTGAGTTACGCCTAGGGTAAGGGTTCTATTAACCAAAAAGCCCTGAGTTCCAAGAACACAGCAGCTGCGAAGTACTTCCCAAGAAGAGCGCAAAAGTACCACAACGTGCCTGCCTCCACAGCTTTTTCCTTGGGGACATGCCTAATTCCTGGCTGATTTGCCTTTCTCGTCTTAGGGTTGGGGTTCGGCCTAGGGCTAGGATTTTTAAAATCAGGAAGCCCTGAGTTCCAGGCACACTGGAGCTGTGAAAGGCATCCAAAAGGGAGTGTAAAAGTGCCACAACATGGTTGCTTTCACGGCTTTTTCCTTGGCAAGAAGCCTAACACCAGGTTGATTTACCTTCCTAGGGTTACTGTAAGGCTTAGGCCTTAGGCTAGGATTTTTAAATCTAGGAAGCCCTTAGCTCCAGGCACACTGCAGCTGTTCAAGGCATCCCAAGTGGGCCGCAGAAGTGACACAACTTGGCTGCCTCTGCTGCTATTCTCATGAGACCATCCCGAACCATAGGCTGATTTTCCTTCCTAGGGTTAAGGTTTGAGTTACGCCTAGGGTTAGTGTTTTTTTAACCAGAAAGCCCTGAGTTCCAAGAACACAGCAGCTGCCAAGGACTACCCAAGAGGAGGGGAAAAGTGCCACAACATGCCTGCCTCCACGGTTTTTTCCTTGGGACCATCATTGAACCTAGGCTGATTTACTTGCCTCCAGTTGCACCTATGGTCACGCCAAGGGACAGGGATTTTAAATCAGTAAACCCTGAGCTCCAGACCCAGTGCAGCTGCAAAAGGCTTCCCAAGGGCAGCCAAAAATTGCCTCAACATGCTCCTTCCAGTGCTTTTTTCCTTGGGAACATCCCTATACCCAGGCTGATTTATCTGCCTAGGGTTAGGGTTAGGGTTCAGCCTAGAGATAGGATTTTTTCAAACCGGAAGCCCTGAATTCCAGGCACACTGCAGCTGTTAAAGGCAGTGTTCTACGTCAACCGCAACTTAGTCTGAAATAAATGCTTTTTCCCTGAGAGCATCTGAGAGGTTTGCATGAAGCACTGATATCTGACATTTGCAATTTTGAATAGGAGAGGAGAAAGAAAATGGGAAGAAGTTTTTAATTTTAGTGGTTTCAATGTTAATTTCCGTACACTTTTTCAAAACTTGTCAGCTCAAATGCCCATCAACATCTTTTAGTCATCTGTAAGTCAGTATTCATATAAAATGTGCTTCAAATCAAAAGAATTTCAAATTTGCACTCCAAATTTCTATGCCTAGATTTATGATTTCCTACACATATTAGATGAAAGGAAGGCCTTTTTTACTGTGGGAGTGCTGGAACACTGGAACAGGTTGCCCAGGGAAGTTGTGGGTGTCCCATCCCTGAAAGTATTCAAGGTCAGCTTGGACGGGGCTTGGAGCAGCAACAAAGGAGAAGCTTGATGGTAGAGAAACAAAGTTGGACTATAGAAGAAACTGGGATTGAAGTATAGGAGCAAGTTTTCTCTCAGCTCTTGGGGTAAATTCAAAGTTGTACAAAATGACATTTATCTGTGCTATTCACTACTGTAACAGAAATGTTCATGAAAACTGTACAGAAGATAGCAAATTTTAAAAGAGATAAGAATTACAGCATAAAATCCATGGGATGGGTTACAACATGAGACACTCTCTAAGAGAAAATCTCTGTGTTTCAGCACTTCATCATGGTAAGATTTCATGAAGTGCCAAAGAAGGTGGCAAAATATCATTCGGGACGTTATTTCCTGGAATTCAGCCTGGCCATTAGTAGGAACTGGGTTTGAACACATCATGTAGATATACCACACACACTTTCCCTTCACTGAAAAATGACTGTTTACAACGAAGAAGCAATTGACAATCAAAATTGATTGAAATCATCTTAAACATGTCGAGTATTTCATTGTAGATGATCTGTGATCCAAATGCTTCTTCCACCTTCGAGAGGGACAGAACAATTCTTCCATATCATGATGGTTTAAAATTGTATCAACCAATGTTTTCTGCTGAAAAGATAGCATCTATTTTTTTCCTTTTTTTGGAAGAAAATATTCCTAGACATACAACAGGTGAGAACTAAGTAATTTTAAAGAAACAAATGAAAAGAAAATATTCTGTAAATAGAATGAAATGAAAAGCTGTGTTTTAAATAGGAGCTAAATATGAAACAGAATTTTTGTACCAGGCATTTGAATTACTGCACCAGCTCTTTTGCCCATCAAGAGAGGCGTTTAGCATTTCAGTCTTTTCCAAGGTGTTCATGATCTGCTATGCTGATCTCTGTGTGTGCCTAGGTGTGTGTGGAAGGGGGGGCATGTGAAGGGGAGTGTGTATGTTTGCTTTACAATTGTTGTGGCAGATTCATGCCTCAGCTCCACATTTTGTTTTAGAAAGGTCACACAGAGTGGATGTGAAGTTTACTATCAACAAGAGATCAATTCCCAAATCATCCATTTCACTCTACCTTATAAATCATGTGCTTTGTTGCATATTTTATCAAATCTACTTTCAAGCCAGATGGAGGAAGGAGGATGTGGCAATCCCTCCACCATCTTGCAACTTTTATGCAAGTAGGTTTTCAAGAAAATCATCATTTCTCTTTGAAATATGTCTGGAACAGGCATGATGGTAGTGTCAACCTGTTGGAGTTTTTGTTGCTGGAAGAAGTTATACAAAAGGATTGGTTTTTACATTGACCAGTTACTGAATCAAGCGCAGGAATACATTGGAAATTCAACTGGGGCTTCCTTTCCCCGGCAGACTACTTCTAGAACGAGCTTGTACACTGAAGCTTACTCTTTTGCCCTCTTTTTGTTTCTTTCCTATTTTCTTGGCTTCTTTGCCACTCTCTAGACAATTTTGGAACTTTTTTCCCAACTCAAATGGTTTCAATAGTCTGATTGTGATCATACATTTTTACAAGGAATTTTTAAAATCTTTCCTCCAGTTAAGAAAGTCAAGGACTTAGGTCTTTTTCTTCCCTTATCAATATTGCAATGAAATTGATAAGTAAAGACCAACTCTTTCTTTTTGTTTTTAACCCAAGCAGATAATTCCCATCCATTCATCCATTTGGTGGACCAATGGTTGCCATTCTGATGGAAGTTGTCACTTCTTAACAATAGGCATTCTGTGACTATGTTGACAGCACTTTGGGTGAAGATCCTAACTGGTCTTAGATACACATAGGGAGAAATTTGCTCAGCCAGTGTCAGTCTTAAGCATGCGTATCAGAAGATCTTTCTAGAGCTGGGAATTTTCCCATGAAAGGGATTCAGTTAGGGAAGAGACACTTGCCCCAGAGGTTTACATTCTTCTTGAAGACTGCTTAAGGAACTTAGATGCCATGTCCATTTGGATCTGTGTCTGCACAGAACTTTGTCATGCCAGTGCTTGAAATGCATCTTGAAGAGAATTCACTAGCACAGAATGAATGAGAGTGGAAGGGGTTGGTGGGGCTAACCAGGCCCAACCCCCCTGCCTAAACCAGGATACCTAGAGCCTCTTGCCCAGGATTCTATCTGGGTGTACTTTGAATGTCTTCAAAGATCCAGGCTCCACAATCTTTCTGGGCAGTCTGTGCCGTGGTTCACTCACCCTCACAGTAAAGAATCATTTCCTGATGTTCCTGTATTTCAGTGTGTGCCCACTGCCTCTTGTCTTTTCACTCAGCATCACTGAAAAGACACTGATTCCCTCCCCTTTGCAGTATTGCTTCCATATGGATGTGTGCTGCCATGTAGAGATATGTCAAAAACCTCCCTGAAGCCCAGGCAGATAATATTCCCTTCATCTACCAGTCAAGTTGATTCATCAGAGGAGTTTAAAGTTATGTTCAGCATGAAATGCCCCTGAAAAATCATGCTAACTATATTATTGTGTCGTCTTTCATGTGCCTGGCAAGGTTTTCCAGGAAGAGCTGCTTCATCAACTTCCTGGGTATAAAAAAGAGGCTGGCTGGTTTGTACGATTGCGAGTCCTCCTAATTGCCTTTTTTGAAGATGAGTGTCATTTGCTTACATCCAGTCCTTAGCCTCTCTTGTCGTCTACATCTTAGCAAAAAGCTTTTCTACTATGTCTGGCGAGGAAAAACTGAGCCAGCACAGAAAACATCTCCCATCGTGTTCTAGACGTTGCACGGAGGTGTGCCGAGTGTTTGGCATGAAGGAAAGAAAAGTTGTCCAAAACAGCTTCCAATCGAATGTTCATGTGATTGGAAAAGTCAGGAGAGTGCAAAGGTACTGTTTTCTATCAGTTGGCAAGCTGCGCACACAATCCCAGTGTTGTACAGCTTCCTTCTTCACCTTTCCGAAGGTGCCGCTCTCTCCGGCTCCCGGAGGCGAAGAAGCGGCTTCTTCGCGCAAAGACGATTGTGCCGCTCACTGTGCACTCCTTAGCGCGGCTTCTGCCGAAAGACGCCCGGGAGCGGCTCTTAGCTCCGGACAGCATCGTACCTTCGTCTTTAGCGTCTCTTCTCGTCTACATCTTAGCAAAAAGCTTTTCTACTATGTCTGGCGAGGAAAAACTGTGCCAGCACAGAAAACATCTCCCATCGTGTTCTAGACGTTGCACGGAGGTGTGCCGAGTGTTTGGCATGAAGGAAAGAAAAGTTGTCCAAAACAGCTTCCAATCGAATGTTCATGTGATTGGAAAAGTCAGGGGAGTGCAAAGGTACTGTTTTCTAGCAGTTGGCAAGCTGCGCACACAATCCCAGTGTTGTACAGCTTCCTTCTTCACCTTTCCGAAGGTGCCGCTCTCTCCGGCTCCCGGAGGCGAAGAAGCGGCTTCTTCGCGCAAAGACGATTGTGCCGCTCACTGTGCACTCCTTAGCGCGGCTTCTGCCGAAAGACGCCCGGGAGCGGCTCTTAGCTCCGGACAGCATCGTACCTTCGTCTTTAGCGTCTCTTCTCGTCTACATCTTAGCAAAAAGCTTTTCTACTATGTCTGGCGAGGAAAAACTGTGCCAGCACAGAAAACATCTCCCATCGTGTTCTAGACGTTGCACGGAGGTGTGCCGAGTGTTTGGCATGAAGGAAAGAAAAGTTGTCCAAAACAGCTTCCAATCGAATGTTCATGTGATTGGAAAAGTCAGGAGAGTGCAAAGGTACTGTTTTCTATCAGTTGGCAAGCTGCGCACACAATCCCAGTGTTGTACAGCTTCCTTCTTCACCTTTCCGAAGGTGCCGCTCTCTCCGGCTCCCGGAGGCGAAGAAGCGGCTTCTTCGCGCAAAGACGATTGTGCCGCTCACTGTGCACTCCTTAGCGCGGCTTCTGCCGAAAGACGCCCGGGAGCGGCTCTTAGCTCCGGACAGCATCGTACCTTCGTCTTTAGCGTCTCTTCTCGTCTACATCTTAGCAAAAAGCTTTTCTACTATGTCTGGCGAGGAAAAACTGTGCCAGCACAGAAAACATCTCCCATCGTGTTCTAGACGTTGCACGGAGGTGTGCCGAGTGTTTGGCATGAAGGAAAGAAAAGTTGTCCAAAACAGCTTCCAATGGAATGTTCATGTGATTGGAAAAGTCAGGAGAGTGCAAAGGTACTGTTTTCTATCAGTTGGCAAGCTGCGCACACAATCCCAGTGTTGTACAGCTTCCTTCTTCACCTTTCCGAAGGTGCCGCTCTCTCCGGCTCCCGGAGGCGAAGAAGCGGCTTCTTCGCGCAAAGACGATTGTGCCGCTCACTGTGCACTCCTTAGCGCGGCTTCTGCCGAAAGACGCCCGGGAGCGGCTCTTAGCTCCGGACAGCATCGTACCTTCGTCTTTAGCGTCTCTTCTCGTCTACATCTTAGCAAAAAGCTTTTCTACTATGTCTGGCGAGGAAAAACTGTGCCAGCACAGGAAACATCTCCCATCGAATTCTAGACGTTGCACGGAGGTGTGCCGAGTGTTTGGCATGAAGGAAAGAAAAGTTGTCCAAAACAGCTTCCAATCGAATGTTCATGTGATTGGAAAAGTCAGGAGAGTGCAAAGGTACTGTTTTCTATCAGTTGGCAAGCTGCGCACACAATCCCAGTGTTGTACAGCTTCCTTCTTCACCTTTCCGAAGGTGCGCTCTCTCCGGCTCCCAGAGGCGAAGAAGCGGCTTCTTCGCGCAAAGACGATAGTGCCGCTCACTGTGCACTCCTTAGCGCGGCTTCTGCCGAAAGACGCCCGGGAGCGGCTCTTAGCTCCGGACAGCATCGTACCTTCGTCTTTAGCGTCTCTTCTCGTCTACATCTTAGCAAAAAGCTTTTCTACTATGTCTGGCGAGGAAAAACTGTGCCAGCACAGAAAACATCTCCCATCGTGTTCTAGACGTTGCACGGAGGTGTGCCGAGTGTTTGGCATGAAGGAAAGAAAAGTTGTCCAAAACAGCTTCCAATCGAATGTTGATGTGATTGGAAAAGTCAGGGGAGTGCAAAGGTACTGTTTTCTAGCAGTTGGCAAGCTGCGCACACAATCCCAGTGTTGTACAGCTTCCTTCTTCACCTTTCCGAAGGTGCCGCTCTCTCCGGCTCCCAGAGGCGAAGAAGCGGCTTCTTCGCGCAAAGACGATAGTGCCCCTCACTGTGCGCTCCTTAGCGCGGCTTCTGCCGAAAGACGCCCGGGAGCGGCTCTTAGCTCCGGACAGCATCGTACCTTCGTCTTTAGCGTCTCTTCTCGTCTACATCTTAGCAAAAAGCTTTTCTACTATGTCTGGCGAGGAAAAACTGTGCCAGCACAGAAAACATCTCCCATCGTGTTCTAGACGTTGCACGGAGGTGTGCCAAGTGTTTGGCATGAAGGAAAGAAAAGTTGTCCAAAACAGCTTCCAATGGAATGTTCATGTGATTGGAAAAGTCAGGAGAGTGCAAAGGTACTGTTTTCTAGCAGTTGGCAAGCTGCGCACACAATCCCAGTGTTGTACAGCTTCCTTCTTCACCTTTCCGAAGGTGCCGCTCTCTCCGGCTCCCGGAGGCGAAGAAGCGGCTTCTTCGCGCAAAGACGATTGTGCCGCTCACTGTGCACTCCTTAGCGCGGCTTCTGCCGAAAGACGCCCGGGAGCGGCTCTTAGCTCCGGACAGCATCGTACCTTCGTCTTTAGCGTCTCTTCTCGTCTACATCTTAGCAAAAAGCTTTTCTACTATGTCTGGCGAGGAAAAACTGTGCCAGCACAGAAAACATCTCCCATCGTGTTCTAGACGTTGCACGGAGGTGTGCCGAGTGTTTGGCATGAAGGAAAGAAAAGTTGTCCAAAACAGCTTCCAATGGAATGTTCATGTGATTGGAAAAGTCAGGAGAGTGCAAAGGTACTGATTTCTAGCAGTTGGCAAGCTGCGCACACAATCCCAGTGTTGTACAGCTTCCTTCTTCACCTTTCCGAAGGTGCCGCTCTCTCCGGCTCCCGGAGGCGAAGAAGCGGCTTCTTCGCGCAAAGACGATTGTGCCGCTCACTGTGCACTCCTTAGCGCGGCTTCTGCCGAAAGATGCCCGGGAGCGGCTCTTAGCTCCGGACAGCATCGTACCTTCGTCTTTAGCGTCTCTTCTCGTCTACATCTTAGCAAAAAGCTTTTCTACTATGTCTGGCGAGGAAAAACTGTGCCAGCACAGAAAACATCTCCCATCGTGTTCTAGACGTTGCACGGAGGTGTGCCGAGTGTTTGGCATGAAGGAAAGAAAAGTTGTCCAAAACAGCTTCCAATCGAATGTTCATGTGATTGGAAAAGTCAGGAGAGTGCAAAGGTACTGTTTTCTAGCAGTTGGCAAGCTGCGCACACAATCCCAGTGTTGTACAGCTTCCTTCTTCACCTTTCCGAAGGTGCCGCTCTCTCCGGCTCCCGGAGGCGAAGAAGCGGCTTCTTCGCGCAAAGATGATTGTGCCGCTCACTGTGCACTCCTTAGCGCGGCTTCTGCCGAAAGACGCCCGGGAGCGGCTCTTAGCTCCGGACAGCATCGTACCTTCGTCTTTAGCGTCTCTTCTCGTCTACATCTTAGCAAAAAGCTTTTCTACTATGTCTGGCGAGGAAAAACTGTGCCAGCACAGGAAACATCTCCCATCGTGTTCTAGACGTTGCACGGAGGTGTGCCGAGTGTTTGGCATGAAGGAAAGAAAAGTTGTCCAAAACAGCTTCCAATCGAATGTTCATGTGATTGGAAAAGTCAGGAGAGTGCAAAGGTACTGTTTTCTATCAGTTGGCAAGCTGCGCACACAATCCCAGTGTTGTACAGCTTCCTTCTTCACCTTTCCGAAGGTGCCGCTCTCTCCGGCTCCCGGAGGCGAAGAAGCGGCTTCTTCGCGCAAAGACGATAGTGCCGCTCACTGTGCACTCCTTAGCGCGGCTTCTGCCGAAAGACGCCCGGGAGCGGCTCTTAGCTCCGGACAGCATCGTACCTTCGTCTTTAGCGTCTCTTCTCGTCTACATCTTAGCAAAAAGCTTTTCTACTATGTCTGGCGAGGAAAAACTGTGCCAGCACAGAAAACATCTCCCATCGTGTTCTAGACGTTGCACGATCCCTATACTTAGGCTGATTTTCCTTCCTGGGGATAGGGTTAGTATTCAGCCTAGGGCTTGGAGTTTTTTAACCAGGAAGCCCTGAGTTCCAGGCTTACTGCATCTGCCAAAGGCATCCCAAAGGGAATGCAAAAGTGCCACAACATGGCTGCTTTCACGGCTTTTCCCTTAGGAAGAACCCTAATACGCGGCTGATTTACCTTTCTAGGGTTACTGTTAGGCTTAGGCCTAGGACTTTTAAAACCAGGAAGCCCTGGGCTCCAGGCACACTGCAGCTGCGAAAGGCATCCCAAGGGGAGCGCAAAAGTGACACAACTTGGCTGCCACCACTGATATTTCCATGAGACCATCCCGAACCATAGGCTGATTTTCCTTCCTAGGGTTAAGGTTTGAGTTACGCCCGGGGTAAGGGTTCTATTAACCAGAAAGCCCTGAGTTCCAAGAACACAGCAGCTGCGAAGGACTACCCAAGAAGAGCGCAAAAGTACCACAACATGCCTGCCTCCACAGCTTTTTCCTTGGGGACATGCCTAATTCCTGGCTGATTTGCCTTTCTCGTCTTAGGGTTGGGGTTCGGCCTAGGGCTTGGAGTTTTTTAACTAGGAAGCCCTGAGTTCCAGGCTTACTTCATCTGCAAAAAGCATCCCAAAGGGAGTGCAGAAGTGCCACAACATGGCTGCTTTCACGGCTTTTCCCTTAGGAAGAACCCTAATACGCGGCTGATATACCTTCTTAGGGTTACTGTTAGGCTTAGGCCTAGGACTTTTAAAACCAGGAAGCCCTGGGCTCCAGGCACACTGCAGCTGCGAAAGGCATCCCAAGGGGAGCGCAAAAGTGACACAACTTGGCTGCCACCACTGATATTTCCATGAGACCATCCCGAACCATAGGCTGATTTTCCTTCCTAGGGTTAAGGTTTGAGTTACGCCTAGAGTAAGGGTTCTATTAACCAGAAAGCCCTGAGTTCCAAGAACACAGCAGCTGCGAAGGACTACCCAAGAAGAGCGCAAAAGTACCACAACATGCCTGCCTCCACAGCTTTTTCCTTGGGGACATGCCTAATTTCTGGCTGATTTGCCTTTCACGTCTTAGGGTTGGGGTTTGGCCTAGGGCTAGGATTTTTTTAACTAGGAAGCCCTGAGTTCCAGGCTTACTTCATCTGCAAAAAGCATCCAAAAGGGAGTGCAGAAGTGCCACAACATGGCTGCTTTCACGGCTTTTCCCTTAGGAAGAACCCTAATACGCGGCTGATTTACCTTCCTAGGGTTACTGTTAGGCTTATGCCTAGGACTTTTAAAACCAGGAAGCCCTGGGCTCCAGACACATGCAGCTGCGAAAGGCATCCCAAGAGGGCCGCAGAAGTGACACAACTTGGCTGCCTCTGCTGCTATTCTCATGAGACCATCCTGAACCATAGGCTGATTTTCCTTCCTAGGGTTAAGGTTTGAGTTACGCCTAGGGTAAGGGTTCTATTAACCAGAAAGCCCTGAGTTCCAAGAACACAGCAGCTGCGAAGGACTACCCAAGAAGAGCGCAAAAGTACCACAACGTGCCTGCCTCCACAGCTTTTTCCTTGGGGACATGCCTAATTCCTGGCTGATTTGCCTTTCTCGTCTTAGGGTTGGGGTTCGGCCTAGGGCTAGGATTTTTAAAATCAGGAAGCCCTGAGTTCCAGGCACACTGGAGCTGTGAAAGGCATCCAAAAGGGAGTGCAAAAGTGCCACAACATGGCTGCGTTCACGGCTTTTTCCTTGGCAAGAAGCCTAACACCAGGCTGATTTCCCTTCCCAGGGTTACTGTAAGGCTTAGGCCTAGCGCTAGGATTTTTAAAACTAGGAAGCCCTTAGCTCCAGGCACACTGCAGCTGTTCAAGGCATCCCAAGGGGAGTACAAAAGTGCAACAACATGGCAGCTTTCACAGCTTTTTCCTTGGCACCATCCCTATACCTAGGCTGATTTATCTGCCTAGGGTTAGGGTTAGGCTTCAGCCTAGGGTTTGGAGATTTTAACCAGGAAGCCCTGAGTTCCAGGCTTACTGCATCTGCCAAAGGCATCCCAAAGGGAGTGCAGAAGTGCCACAACATGGCAGCTTTCACAGCTTTTCCCTTAGGAAGAACCCTAATACCCGGCTGATTTACCTTCCTAGGGTTACTGTAAGGCTTAGGCCTAGGGCTAGGATTTTTAAAACTAGGAAGCCCTTGGCTCCAGGCACACTGCAGCTGTTCAAGTCATCCCAAGAGGGCCGCAGAACTGACACAACTTGGCTGCCTCTGCTGCTATTCTCATGAGTCCATCCCGAACCATAGGCTGATTTTCCTTCCTAGGGTGAGGGTTAGAGTTACGCCTAGGGTTAGTGTTTTTTTAACCAGAAAGCCCTGAGTTCCAAGAACACAGCAGCTGCCAAGGACTACCCAAGAGGAGGGGAAAAGTGCCACAACATGCCTGCCTCCACAGCTTTTTCCTTGGGACCATCATTGAACTTAGGCTGATTTACTTGCCTCCAGTTGCACCTATGGTCACGCCAAGGGACAGGGATTTTAAATCAGTAAACCCTGAGCTCCAGACCCAGTGCAGCTGCAAAAGGCTTCCCAAGGGCAGCTAAAAATTGCTTCAACATGCTCCTTCCAGTGCTTTTTTCCTTGGGAACATCCCTATACCCAGGCTGATTTATCTGCCTAGGGTTAGGGTTAGGGTTCAGCCTAGAGATAGGATTTTTTCAAGCCGGAAGCCCTGAATTCCAGGCACACTGCAGCTGTTAAAGGCAGTGTTCTACGTCAACCGCAACTTAGTCTGAAATAAATGCTTTTTCCCTGAGAGCATCTGAGAGGTTTGCATGAAGCACTGATATCTGACATTTGCAATTTTGAATAGGAGAGGAGAAAGAAAATGGGAAGAAGTTTTTAATTTTAGTGGTTTCAATGTTAATTTCCGTACACTTTTTCAAAACTTGTCAGCTCAAATGCCCATCAACATCTTTTAGTCATCTGTAAGTCAGTATTCATATAAAATGTGCTTCAAATCAAAAGAATTTCAAATTTGCACTCCAAATTTCTATGCCTAGATTTATGATTTCCTACACATATTAGATGAAAGGAAGGCCTTTTTTACTGTGGGAGTGCTGGAACACTGGAACAGGTTGCCCAGGGAAGTTGTGGGTGTCCCATCCCTGAAAGTATTCAAGGTCAGCTTGGACGGGGCTTGGAGCAGCAACAAAGGAGAAGCTTGATGGTAGAGAAACAAAGTTGGACTATAGAAGAAACTGGGATTGAAGTATAGGAGCAAGTTTTCTCTCAGCTCTTGGGGTAAATTCAAAGTTGTACAAAATGACATTTATCTGTGCTATTCACTACTGTAACAGAAATGTTCATGAAAACTGTACAGAAGATAGCAAATTTTAAAAGAGATAAGAATTACAGCATAAAATCCATGGGATGGGTTACAACATGAGACACTCTCTAAGAGAAAATCTCTGTGTTTCAGCACTTCATCATGGTAAGATTTCATGAAGTGCCAAAGAAGGCGGCAAAATATCATTCGGGACGTTATTTCCTGGAATTCAGCCTGGCCATTAGTAGGAACTGGGTTTGAACACATCATGTAGATATACCACACACACTTTCCCTTCACTGAAAAATGACTGTTTACAACGAAGAAGCAATTGACGATCAAAATTGATTGAAAGCATCTTAAACATGTCGAGTATTTCATTGTAGATGATCTGTGATCCAAATGCTTCTTCCACCTTCGAGAGGGACAGAACAATTCTTCCATATCATGATGGTTTAAAATTGTATCAACCAATGTTTTCTGCTGAAAAGATAGCATCTATTTTTTTCTATTTTTGGAAGAAAATATTCCTAGACATACAACAGGTGAGAACTAAGTAATTTTAAAGAAACAAATGAAAAGAAAATATTCTGTAAATAGAATGAAATGAAAAGCTGTGTTTTAAATAGGAGCTAAATATGAAACAGAATTTTTGTACCAGGCATTTGAATTACTGCACCAGCTCTTTTGCCCATCAAGAGAGGCGTTTAGCATTTCAGTCTTTTCCAAGGTGTTCATGATCTGCTATGCTGATCTCTGTGTGTGCCTAGGTGTGTGTGGAAGGGGGGGCATGTGAAGGGGAGTGTGTATGTTTGCTTTACAATTGTTGTGGCAGATTCATGCCTCAGCTCCACATTTTGTTTTAGAAAGGTCACACAGAGTGGATGTGAAGTTTACTATCAACAAGAGATCAATTCCCAAATCATCCATTTCACTCTACCTTATAAATCATGTGCTTTGTTGCATATTTTATCAAATCTACTTTCAAGCCAGATGGAGGAAGGAGGATGTGGCAATCCCTCCACCATCTTGCAACTTTTATGCAAGTAGGTTTTCAAGAAAATCATCATTTCTCTTTGAAATATGTCTGGAACAGGCATGATGGTAGTGTCAACCTGTTGGAGTTTTTGTTGCTGGAAGAAGTTATACAAAAGGATTGGTTTTTACATTGACCAGTTACTGAATCAAGCGCAGGAATACATTGGAAATTCAACTGGGGCTTCCTTTCCCCGGCAGACTACTTCTAGAACGAGCTTGTACACTGAAGCTTACTCTTTTGCCCTCTTTTTGTTTCTTTCCTATTTTCTTGGCTTCTTTGCCACTCTCTAGACAATTTTGGAACTTTTTTCCCAACTCAAATGGTTTCAATAGTCTGATTGTGATCATACATTTTTACAAGGAATTTTTAAAATCTTTCCTCCAGTTAAGAAAGTCAAGGACTTAGGTCTTTTTCTTCCCTTATCAATATTGCAATGAAATTGATAAGTAAAGACCAACTCTTTCTTTTTGTTTTTAACCCAAGCAGATAATTCCCATCCATTCATCCATTTGGTGGACCAATGGTTGCCATTCTGATGGAAGTTGTAACTTCTTAACAATAGGCATTCTGTGACTATGTTGACAGCACTTTGGGTGAAGATCCTAACTGGTCTTAGATACACATAGGGAGAAATTTGCTCAGCCAGTGTCAGTCTTAAGCATGCGTATCAGAAGATCTTTCTAGAGCTGGGAATTTTCCCATGAAAGGGATTCAGTTAGGGAAGAGACACTTGCCCCAGAGGTTTACATTCTTCTTGAAGACTGCTTAAGGAACTTAGATGCCATGTCCATTTGGATCTGTGTCTGCACAGAACTTTGTCATGCCAGTGCTTGAAATGCATCTTGAAGAGAATTCACTAGCACAGAATGAATGAGAGTGGAAGGGGTTGGTGGGGCTAAGCAGGCCCAAACCCCCTGCCTAAACCAGGATACCTAGAGCCTCTTGCCCAGGATTCTATCTGGGTGTACTTTTAATGTCTTCAAAGATCCAGGCTCCACAATCTTTCTGGGCAGTCTGTGCCGTTGTTCAGTCACCCTCACAGTAAAGAATCATTTCCTGATGTTCCTGTATTTCAGTGTGTGCCCACTGCCTCTTGTCTTTTCACTCAGCATCACTGAAAAGACACTGATTCCCTCCCCTTTGCACTATTGCTTCCATATGGATGTGTGCTGCCATGTAGAGATATGTCAAAAACCTCCCTGAAGCCCAGGCAGATAATATTCCCTTCATCTACCAGTCAAGTTGATTCATCAGAGGAGTTTAAAGTTATGTTCAGCATGAAATGCCCCTGAAAAATCATGCTAACTACATTATTGTGTCGTCTTTCATGTGCCTGGCAAGGTTTTCCAGGAAGAGCTGCTTCATCAACTTCCTGGGTATAAAAAAGAGGCTGGCTGGTTTGTACGATTGCGAGTCCTCCGAATTGCCTTTTTTGAAGATGAGTGTCATTTGCTTACATCCAGTCCTTAGCCTCTCTTGTCGTCTACATCTTAGCAAAAGGCTTTTCCACTATGTCTGGCAAGGAGAAATTGTGCCAGCCCAGAAAACATCTCCTATCGTGTTCTAGACGTTGCACGGAGGTGTGCCGAGTGTTTGGCATGAAGGAAAGAAAACTTGTCCAAAACAGCTTCCAATCGAATGTTCATGTGATTGGAAAAGTCAGGAGAGTGCAAAGGTACTGTTTTCTATCAGTTGGCAAGCTGCGCACACAATCCCAGTGTTGTACAGCTTCCTTCTTCACCTTTCCGAAGGTGCCGCTCTCTCCGGCTCCCGGAGGCGAAGAAGCGGCTTCTTCGCGCAAAGACGATTGTGCCGCTCACTGTGCACTCCTTAGCGCGGCTTCTGCCGAAAGACGCCCGGGAGCGGCTCTTAGCTCCGGACAGCATCGTACCTTCGTCTTTAGCGTCTCTTCTCGTCTACATCTTAGCAAAAAGCTTTTCCACTATGTCTGGCGAGGAAAAACTGTGCCAGCACAGAAAACATCTCCCATCGTGTTCTAGACGTTGCACAATCCCTATACTTAGGCTGATTTTCCTTCCTGGGGATAGGGTTAGGCTTCAGCCGAGCTCTTGGAGTTTTTTAACCAGGAAGCCCTGAGTTCCAGGCTTACTGCATCTGCCAAAGGCATCCCAAAGGGAGTGCAGAAGTGCCACAACATGGCAGCTTTCACAGCTTTTCCCTTAGGAAGAACCCTAATACCCGGTTGATTTACCTTCCTAGGGTTACTGTTAGGCTTAGGCCTAGGACTTTTAAAACCAGGAAGCCCTGGGCTCCAGGCACACTGCAGCTGTTAAAGGCATCCCAAGAGGGCCGCAGAAGTGACACAACTTGGCTTGCCTCTGCTTCTATTCTCATGAGACCATCCTGAACCATAGGCTGATTTCCTTCCTAGGGTTAAGGTTTGAGTTTCGCCTAGGGTAAGAGTTCTATTAACCAGAAAGACCTGAGTTCCAAGAACACAGCAGCTGCGAAGGACTACCCAAGAAGAGCGCAAAAGTACCACAACATGCCTGCCTCCACAGCTTTTTCCTTGGGGACATGCCTAATTCCTGGCTGATTTGCCTTTCTCGTCTTAGGGTTGGGGTTCGGCCTAGGGCTAGGATATTTTTAACTAGGAAGCCCTGAGTTCCAGTCTTACTTCATCTGCCAAAGGCATCCCACAGGGTGTGGAAAAGTGCCACAACATGGCTGCTTTCACGGCTTTTCCCTTAGGAAGAACCCTAATACGCGGCTGATTTACCTTCCTAGGGTTACTGTTAGGCTTAGGCCTAGGACTTTTAAAACCAGGAAGCCCTGGGCTCCAGGCACACTGCAGCTGCGAAAGGCATCCCAAGGGGAGCGCAAAAGTGACACAACTTGGCTGCCTCTGCTTCTATTCTCATGAGACCATCCTGAACCATAGGCAGATTTTCCTTCCTAGGGTTAAGGTTTAAGTTTCGCCTAGCGTAAGAGTTCTATTAACCAGAAAGCCCTGAGTTCCAAGAACACAGCAGCTGCGTAGGACTACCCAAGAAGAGCGCAAAAGTACCACAACATGCCTGCCTCCACAGCTTTTTCCTTGGGGACATGCCTAATTCCTGGCTGATTTGCCTTTCTCGTCTTAGGGTTGGGGTTCGGCCTAGGGCTAGGATATTTTTAACTAGGAAGCCCTGAGTTCCAGGCTTACTTCATCTGACAAAGGCATCCCAAAGGGAGTGCAGAAGTGCCACAACATGGCTGCTTTCACGGCTTTTCCCTTAGGAAGAACCCTAATACGCGGCTGATTTACCTTCCTAGGGTTACTGTTAGGCTTAGGCCTAGGACTTTTAAAACCAGGAAGCCTTGGGCTCCAGGCACATGCAGCTGTTAAAGGCATCCCAAGAGGGCCGCAGAAGTGACACAACTTGGCTGCATCTGCTGCTATTCTCATGAGACCATCCCGAACCATAGGCTGATTTTCCTTCCTAGGGTTAAGGTTTGAGTTACGCCTAGGGTAACAGTTCTATTAACCAGAAAGCCATGAGTTCCAAGAACACAGCAGGTGCGAAAGACTACCCAAGAAGAGCGCAAAAGTACCACAACATGCCTGCCTCCACAGCTTTTTCCTTGGGGACATGCCTAATTCCTGGCTGATTTGCCTTTCTCGTCTTAGGGTTGGGGTTCGGCCTAGGGCTAGGATATTTTTAACTAGGAAGCCCTGAGTTCCAGTCTTACTTCATCTGACAAAGGCATACCACAGGGTGTGCAAAAGTGCCACAACATGGCTGCTTTCACGGCTTTTCCCTTAGGAAGAACCCTAATACGCGGCTGATTTACCTTCCTAGGGTTACTGTTAGGCTTAGGCCTAGGACTTTTAAAACCAGGAAGCCCTGGGCTCCAGGCACACTGCAGCTGCGAAAGGCATCCCAAGGGGAGCGCAAAAGTGACACAACTT
Organism: Ammospiza maritima maritima; assembly: GCA_036010785.1. Lineage (NCBI taxonomy): Eukaryota > Metazoa > Chordata > Aves > Passeriformes > Passerellidae > Ammospiza > Ammospiza maritima. The sequence goes on from JAYKTQ010000382.1 coordinate 168,547, forward strand.
GGCTGCCTCTGCTTCTATTCTCATGAGACCATCCTGAACCATAGGCTGATTTTCCTTCCTAGGGTTAAGGTTTGAGTTACGCCTAGGGTAAGGGTTCTATTAACCAGAAAGCCCTGAGTTCCAAGAACACAGCAGCTGCGAAGGACTACCCAAGAAGAGCGCAAAAGTACCACAACATGCCTGCCTCCACAGCTTTTTCCTTGGGGACATGCCTGATTCCTGGCTGATTTGCCTTTCTCGTCTTAGGCTTGGGGTTCGGCCTAGGGCTAGGATTTTTAAAATCAGGAAGCCTTGAGTTCCAGGCACACTGGAGCTGTGAAAGGCATCCAAAAGGGAGTGCAAAAGTGCCACAACATGGCTGCTTTCACGGCTTTTTCCTTGGCAAGAAGCCTAACACCAGGCTGATTTCCCTTCCCAGGTTTACTGTTAGGCTTAGGCCTAGGGCTAGGATTTTTAAAACTAGGAAGCCCTTAGTTCCAGGCACACTGCAGCTGCGAAAGGCATCCCAAGGGGAGTACAAAAGTGCAACAACATGGCAGCTTTCACAGCTTTTTCCTTGGCACCATCCCTATACCTAGGCTGATTTATCTGCCTAGGGTTAGGGTTAGGCTTCCGCCTAGGGCTTGGAGTTTTTTAACCAGGAAGCCCTGAGTTCCAGGCTTACTGCATCTGTCAAAGGCATCCCAAAGGGAGTGCAGAAGTGCCACAACATGGCTGCTTTCACGGCTTTTCCCTTAGGAAGAACCCTAATACCCGGCTGATTTACCTTCCTAGGGTTACTGTTAGGCTTAGGCCTAGGACTTTTAAAACCAGGAAGCCCTGGGCTCCAGGCATATGCAGCTGCTAAAGGCATCCCAAGAGGGCCGCAGAAGTGACACAACTTGGCTGCCTCTGCTTCTATTCTCATGAGACCATCCTGAACCATAGGCATATTTTCCTTCCTAGGTTTAAGGTTTGAGTTTCGCCTAGCGTAAGAGTTCTATTAACCAGAAAGCCCTGAGTTCCAAGAACACAGCAGCTGCGTAGGACTACCCAAGAAGAGCGCAAAAGTACCACAACATGCCTGCCTCCACAGCTTTTTCCTTGGGGACATGCCTAATTCCTGGCTGATTTGCCTTTCTCGTCTTAGGGTTGGGGTTCGGCCTAGGGCTAGGATATTTTTAACTAGGAAGCCCTGAGTTCCAGGCTTACTTCATCTGCCAAAGGCATCCCAAAGGGAGTGCAGAAGTGCCACAACATGGCTGCTTTCACGGCTTTTCCCTTAGGAAGAACCCTAATACGCGGCTGATTTACCTTCCTAGGGTTACTGTTAGGCTTAGGCCTAGGACTTTTAAAACCAGGAAGCCTTGGGCTCCAGGCACATGCAGCTGTTAAAGGCATCCCAAGAGGGCCGCAGAAGTGACACAACTTGGCTGCCTCTGCTGCTATTCTCATGAGACCATCCCGAACCATAGGCTGATTTTCCTTCCTAGGGTTAAGGTTTGAGTTACGCCTAGGGTAACAGTTCTATTAACCAGAAAGCCATGAGTTCCAAGAACACAGCAGCTGCGAAGGACTACCCAAGAAGAGCGCAAAAGTACCACAACATGCCTGCCTCCACAGCTTTTTCCTTGGGGACATGCCTAATTCCTGGCTGATTTGCCTTTCTCGTCTTAGGGTTGGGGTTCGGCCTAGGGCTAGGATTTTTTTAACTAGGAAGCCCTGAGTTCCAGGCTTACTTCATCTGCCAAAGGCATCCCAAAGGGAGTGCAGAAGTGCCACAACATGGCTGCTTTCACGGCTTTTCCCTTAGGAAGAACCCTAATACGCGGCTGATTTACCTTCCTAGGGTTACTGTTAGGCTTAGGCCTAGGACTTTTAAAACCAGGAAGCCCTGGGCTCCAGGCACACTGCAGCTGCGAAAGGCATCCCAAGGGTAGCGCAAAAGTGACACAACTTGGCTGCCACCACTGATATTTCCATGAGACCATCCCGAACCATAGGCTGATTTTCCTTCCTAGGGTTAAGGTTTGAGTTACGCCTGGGGTAAGGGTTCTATTAACCAGAAAGCCCTGAGTTCCAAGAACACAGCAGCTGCGAAGGACTACCCAAGAAGAGCGCAAAAGTACCACAACATGCCTGCCTCCACAGCTTTTTCCTTGGGGACATGCCTAATTCCTGGCTGATTTGCCTTTCTCGTCTTAGTGTTGGGGTTCGGCCTAGGGCTAGGATATTTTTAACTAGGAAGCCCTGAGTTCCAGGCTTTCTTCATCTGCCAAAGGCATCCCAAAGGGAGTGCAGAAGTGCCACAACATGGCTGCTTTCACGGCTTTTCCCTTAGGAAGAACCCTAATACGCGGCTGATTTACCTTCCTAGGGTTACTGTTAGGCTTAGGCCTAGGACTTTTAAAACCAGGAAGCCCTGGGCTCCAGGCACACTGCAGCTGCGAAAGGCATCCCAAGGGGAGCGCAAAAGTGACACAACTTGGCTGCCACCACTGATATTTCCATGAGACCATCCCGAACCATAGGCTGATTTTCCTTCCTAGGGTTAAGGTTTGAGTTACGCCTGGGGTAAGGGTTCTATTAACCAGAAAGCCCTGAGTTCCAAGAACACAGCAGCTGCGAAGGACTACCCAAGAAGAGCGCAAAAGTACCACAACATGCCTGCCTCCACAGCTTTTTCCTTGGGGACATGCCTGATTCCTGGCTGATTTGCCTTTCTCGTCTTAGGGTTGGGGTTCGGCCTAGTGCTAGGTTTTTTTTAACTAGGAAGCCCTGAGTTCCAGGCTTACTTCATCTGCGAAAAGCATCCCAAAGGGAGTGCAGAAGTGCCACAACATGGCTGCTTTCACGGCTTTTCCCTTAGGAAGAACCCTTATACGCGGCTGATTTACCTTCCTAGGGTTACTGTTAGGCTTAGGCCTAGGACTTTTAAAACCAGGAAGCCCTGGGCTCCAGGCACATGCAGCTGCGAAAGGCATCCCAAGAGGGCCGCAGAAGTGACACAACTTGGCTGCCTCTGCTTCTATTCTCATGAGACCATCCTGAACCATAGGCTGATTTTCCTTCCTAGGGTTTAGTTTTGAGTTACGCCTAGGTTAAGAGTTCTATTAACCAGAAATCCCTGAGTTCCAAGAACACAGCAGCTGCGAAGGACTAGCCAAGAAGAGCGCAAAAGTACCACAACATGCCTGCCTCCACAGCTTTTTCCTTGGGGACATGCCTAATTCCTGGCTGATTTGCCTTTCTCGTCTTAGGGTTGGGGTTCGGCCTAGGGCTAGGATATTTTTAACTAGGAAGCCCTGAGTTCCAGGCTTACTTCATCTGCCAAAGGCATCCCAAAGGGTGTGCAAAAGTGCCACAATATGGCTGCTTTCACGGCTTTTCCCTTAGGAAGAACCCTAATACCCGGCTGATTTACCTTCCTAGGGTTACTGTTAGGCTTAGGCCTAGGACTTTTAAAACCAGGAAGCCCTGGGCTCCAGGCACACTGCAGCTGCGAAAGGCATCCCAAGGGGAGCGCAAAAGTGACGCTACTTGATTGCCACCACTGATATTTCCATGAGACCATCCCGAACCATAGGCTGATTTTCCTTCCTAGGGTTAAGGTTTGAGTTACGCCTAGGGTAAGGGTTCTATTAACCAGAAAGCCCTGAGTTCCAAGAACACAGCAGCTGCGAAGGACTACCCAAGAAGAGCGCAAAAGTACCACAACGTGCCTGCCTCCACAGCTTTTTCCTTGGGGACATGCCTAATTCCTGGCTGATTTGCCTTTCTCGTCTTAGGGTTGGGGTTCGGCCTAGGGCTAGGATTTTTTTAACTAGGAAGCCCTGAGTTCCAGGCTTACTGCATCTGCCAAAGGCATCCCAAAGGGAGTGCACAAGTGCCACAACATGGCTGCTTTCACGGCGTTTCCCTTAGGAAGAACCCTAATACGCGGCTGATTTACCTTCCTAGGGTTACTGTAAGGCTTAGGCCTAGGACTTTTAAAACTAGGAAGCCCTTAGCTCCAGGCACACTGCAGCTGTTCAAGGCATCCCAAGGGGAGTACTAAAGTACCAAAACATGGCAGCTTTCACAGCTTTTTCCTTGGCACCATCCCTATACATAGGCTGATTTATCTGCCTAGGGTTAGGGCTAGGCATCACACTAGGGCTTGGAGTTTTTTAACCAGGAAGCCCTGAGTTCCAGGCTTACTGCATCTGCCAAAGGCATCCCAAAGGGAGTGCAAAAGTGCCACAACATGGCTGCTTACACGGCTTTTCCCTTAGGAAGATCCCTAATACCCGGCTGATTTACCTTCCTAGGGTTACTGTTAGGCTTAGGCCTAGGACTTTTAAAACCAGGAAGCCCTGGGCTCCAGGCACACTGCAGCTGCGAAAGGCATCCCAAGGGGAGCGCAAAAGTGACACAACTTGGCTGCCACCACTGATATTTCCATGAGACCATCCCGAACCATAGGCTGATTTTCCTTCCTAGGGTTAAGGTTTGAGTTACGCCTGGGGTAAGGGTTCTATTAACCAGAAAGCCCTGAGTTCCAAGAACACAGCAGCTGCGAAGGACTACCCAAGAAGAGCGCAAAAGTACCACAACATGCCTGCCTCCACAGCTTTTTCCTTGGGGACATGCCTGATTCCTGGCTGATTTGCCTTTCTCGTCTAAGGCTTGGGGTTCGGCCTAGGGCTAGGATTTTTAAAATCAGGAAGCCTTGAGTTCCAGGCACACTGGAGCTGTGAAAGGCATCCAAAAGGGAGTGCAAAAGTGCCACAACATGGCTGCTTTCACGGCTTTTTCCTTGGCAAGAAGCCTAACACCAGGCTGATTTCCCTTCCCAGGTTTACTGTTAGGCTTAGGCCTAGGGCTAGGATTTTTAAAACTAGGAAGCCCTTAGTTCCAGGCACACTGCAGCTGCGAAAGGCATCCCAAGGGGAGTACAAAAGTGCAACAACATGGCAGCTTTCACAGCTTTTTCCTTGGCACCATCCCTATACCTAGGCTGATTTATCTGCCTAGGGTTAGGGTTAGGCTTCCGCCTAGGGCTTGGATTTTTTTAACCAGGAAGCCCTGAGTTCCAGGCGTACTGCATCTGTCAAAGGCATCCCAAAGGGAGTGCAGAAGTGCCACAACATGGCTGCTTTCACGGCTTTTCCCTTAGGAAGAACCCTAATACCCGGCTGATTTACCATCCTAGGGTTACTGTTAGGCTTAGGCCTAGGACTTTTAAAACCAGGAAGCCCTGGTCTCCAGGCATATGCAGCTGCTAAAGGCATCCCAAGAGGGCCGCAGAAGTGACACAACTTGGCTGCCTCTGCTTCTATTCTCATGAGACCATCCTGAACCATAGGCTGATTTTCCTTCCTAGGGTTAAGGTTTAAGTTTCGCCTAGCGTAAGAGTTCTATTAACCAGAAAGCCCTGAGTTCCAAGAACACAGCAGCTGCGTAGGACTACCCAAGAAGAGCGCAAAAGTACCACAACATGCCTGCCTCCACAGCTTTTTCCTTGGGGACATGCCTAATTCCTGGCTGATTTGCCTTTCTCGTCTTAGGGTTGGGGTTCGGCCTAGGGCTAGGATATTTTTAACTAGGAAGCCCTGAGTTCCAGGCTTACTTCATCTGCCAAAGGCATCCCAAAGGGAGTGCAGAAGTGCCACAACATGGCTGCTTTCACGGCTTTTCCCTTAGGAAGAACCCTAATACCCGGCTGATTTACCTTCCTAGGGTTACTGTTAGGCTTAGGCCTAGGACTTTTAAAACCAGGAAGCCTTGGGCTCCAGGCACATGCAGCTGTTAAAGGCATCCCAAGAGGGCCGCAGAAGTGACACAACTTGGCTGCCTCTGCTGCTATTCTCATGAGACCATCCCGAACCATAGGCTGATTTTCCTTCCTAGGGTTAAGGTTTGAGTTACGCCTAGGGTAACAGTTCTATTAACCAGAAAGCCATGAGTTCCAAGAACACAGCAGCTGCGAAGGACTACCCAAGAAGAGCGCAAAAGTACCACAACATGCCTGCCTCCACAGCTTTTTCCTTGGGGACATGCCTAATTCCTGGCTGATTTGCCTTTCTCGTCTTAGGGTTGGGGTTCGGCCTAGGGCTAGGATTTTTTTAACTAGGAAGCCCTGAGTTCCAGGCTTACTTCATCTGCCAAAGGCATCCCAAAGGGAGTGCAGAAGTGCCACAACATGGCTGCTTTCACGGCTTTTCCCTTAGGAAGAACCCTAATACGCGGCTGATTTACCTTCCTAGGGTTACTGTAAGGCTTAGGCCTAGGACTTTTAAAACTAGGAAGCCCTTAGCTCCAGGCACACTGCAGCTGTTCAAGGCATCCCAAGGGGAGTACTAAAGTACCACAACATGGCAGCTTTCACAGCTTTTTCCTTGGCACCATCCCTATACATAGGCTGATTTATCTGCCTAGGGTTAGGGTTAGGCATCAGCCTAGGGCTTGGAGTTTTTTAACCAGGAAGCCCTGAGTTCCAGGCTTACTGCATCTGCCAAAGGCATCCCAAAGGGAGTGCAAAAGTGCCACAACATGGCTGCTTACACGGCTTTTCCCTTAGGAAGATCCCTAATACCCGGCTGATTTACCTTCCTAGGGTTACTGTTAGGCTTAGGCCTAGGACTTTTAAAACCAGGAAGCCCTGGGCTCCAGGCACACTGCAGCTGCGAAAGGCATCCCAAGGGGAGCGCAAAAGTGACACAACTTGGCTGCCACCACTGATATTTCCATGAGACCATCCCGAACCATAGGCTGATTTTCCTTCCTAGGGTTAAGGTTTGAGTTACGCCTAGGGTAAGGGTTCTATTAACCAGAAAGCCCTGAGTTCCAAGAACACAGCAGCTGCGAAGGACTAGCCAAGAAGAGCGCAAAAGTACCACAACATGCCTGCCTCCACAGCTTTTTCCTTGGGGACATGCCTAATTCCTGGCTGATTTGCCTTTCTCGTCTTAGGGTTGGGGTTCGGCCTAGGGCTTGGAGTTTTTTAACCAGGAAGCCCTGAGTTCCAGGCTTACTGCATCTGCCAAAGGCATCCCAAAGGGAGTGCAAAAGTGCCACAACATGGCTGCTTTCACGGCTTTTCCCTTAGGAAGAACCCTAATACCCGGCTGATTTACCTTCCTAGGGTTACTGTTAGGCTTAGGCCTAGGACTTTTAAAACCAGGAAGCCTTGGGCTCCAGGCACATGCAGCTGTTAAAGGCATCCCAAGAGGGCCGCAGAAGTGACACAACTTGGCTGCCTCTGCTGCTATTCTCATGAGACCATCCCGAACCATAGGCTGATTTTCCTTCCTAGGGTTAAGGTTTGAGTTACGCCTAGGGTAACAGTTCTATTAACCAGAAAGCCATGAGTTCCAAGAACACAGCAGGTGCGAAGGACTACCCAAGAAGAGCGCAAAAGTACCACAACATGCCTGCCTCCACAGCTTTTTCCTTGGGGACATGCCTAATTCCTGGCTGATTTGCCTTTCTCGTCTTAGGGTTGGGGTTCGGCCTAGGGCTAGGATTTTTTTAACTAGGAAGCCCTGAGTTCCAGGCTTACTTCATCTGCCAAAGGCATCCCAAAGGGAGTGCAGAAGTGCCACAACATGGCTGCTTTCACGGCTTTTCCCTTAGGAAGAACCCTAATACGCGGCTGATTTACCTTCCTAGGGTTACTGTTAGGCTTAGGCCTAGGACTTTTAAAACCAGGAAGCCCTGGGCTCCAGGCACACTGCAGCTGCGAAAGGCATCCCAAGGGGAGCGCAAAAGTGACACAACTTGGCTGCCACCACTGATATTTCCATGAGATCATCCCGAACCATAGGCTGATTTTCCTTCCTAGGGTTAAGGTTTGAGTTACGCCTGGGGTAAGGGTTCTATTAACCAGAAAGCCCTGAGTTCCAAGAACACAGCAGCTGCGAAGGACTACCCAAGAAGAGCGCAAAAGTACCACAACATGCCTGCCTCCACAGCTTTTTCCTTGGGGACATGCCTAATTCCTGGCTGATTTGCCTTTCTCGTCTTAGGGTTGGGGTTCGGCCTAGGGCTAGGATTTTTTTAACTAGGAAGCCCTGAGTTCCAGGCTTTCTTCATCTGCCAAAGGCATCCCAAAGGGTGTGCAGAAGTGCCACAACATGGCTGCTTTCACGGCTTTTCCCTTAGGAAGAACCCTAATACGCGGCTGATTTACCTTCCTAGGGTTACTGTTAGGCTTAGGCCTAGGACTTTTAAAACCAGGAAGCCCTGGGCTCCAGGCACACTGCAGCTGCGAAAGGCATCCCAAGGGGAGCGCAAAAGTGACACAACTTGGCTGCCACCAGTGATATTTCCATGAGACCATCCCGAACCATAGGCTGATTTTCCTTCCTAGGGTTAAGGTTTGAGTTACGCCTGGGGTAAGGGTTCTATTAACCAGAAAGCCCTGAGTTCCAAGAACACAGCAGCTGCGAAGGACTACCCAAGAAGAGTGCAAAAGTACCACAACATGCCTGCCTCCACAGCTTTTTCCTTGGGGACATGCCTGATTCCTGGCTGATTTGCCTTTCTCGTCTTAGGGTTGGGGTTCGGCCTAGTGCTAGGTTTTTTTTAACTAGGAAGCCCTGAGTTCCAGGCTTACTTCATCTGCAAAAAGCATCCCAAAGGGAGTGCAGAAGTGCCACAACATGGCTGCTTTCACGGCTTTTCGCTTAGGAAGAACCCTAATACCCGGCTGATTTACCTTCCTATGGTTACTGTTAGGCTTATGCCTAGGACTTTTAAAACCAGGAAGCCCTGGGCTCCAGGCACATGCAGCTGCGAAAGGCATCCCAAGAGGGCCGCAGAAGTGACACAACTTGGCTGCCTCTGCTTCTATTCTCATGAGACCATCCTGAACCATAGGCTGATTTTCCTTCCTAGGGTTAAGTTTTGAGTTACGCCTAGGTTAAGAGTTCTATTAACCAGAAATCCCTGAGTTCCAAGAACACAGCAGCTGCGAAGGACTACCCAAGAAGAGCGCAAAAGTACCACAACATGCCTGCCTCCACAGCTTTTTCCTTGGGGACATGCCTAATTCCTGGCTGATTTGCCTTTCTCGTCTTAGGGTTGGGGTTCGGCCTAGGGCTAGGATATTTTTAACTAGGAAGCCCTGAGTTCCAGGCTTACTTCATCTGCCATAGGCATCCCAAAGGGTGTGCAAAAGTGCCACAACATGGCTGCTTTCACGGCTTTTCCCTTAGGAAGAACCCTAATACCCGGCTGATTTACCTTCCTAGGGTTACTGTTAGGCTTAGGCCTAGGACTTTTAAAACCAGGAAGCCCTGGGCTCCAGGCACACTGCAGCTGCGAAAGGCATCCCAAGGGGAGCGCAAAAGTGACGCTACTTGATTGCCACCACTGATATTTCCATGAGACCATCCCGAACCATAGGCTGATTTTCCTTCCTAGGGTTAAGGTTTGAGTTACGCCTAGGGTAAGGGTTCTATTAACCAGAAAGCCCTGAGTTCCAAGAACACAGCAGCTGCGAAGGACTACCCAAGAAGAGCGCAAAAGTACCACAACGTGCCTGCCTCCACAGCTTTTTCCTTGGGGACATGCCTAATTCCTGGCTGATTTGCCTTTCTCGTCTTAGGGTTGGGGTTCGGCCTAGGGCTAGGATTTTTTTAACTAGGAAGCCCTGAGTTCCAGGCTTACTGCATCTGCCAAAGGCATCCCAAAGGGAGTGCAGAAGTGCCACAACATGGCTGCTTTCACGGCTTTTCCCTTAGGAAGAACCCTAATACGCGGCTGATTTACCTTCCTAGGGTTACTGTAAGGCTTAGGCCTAGGACTTTTAAAACTAGGAAGCCCTTAGCTCCAGGCACACTGCAGCTGTTCAAGGCATCCCAAGGGGAGTACTAAAGTACCACAACATGGCAGCTTTCACAGCTTTTTCCTTGGCACCATCCCTATACATAGGCTGATTTATCTGCCTAGGGTTAGGGTTAGGCATCAGCCTAGGGCTTGGAGTTTTTTAACCAGGAAGCCCTGAGTTCCAGGCTTACTGCATCTGCCAAAGGCATCCCAAAGGGAGTGCAAAAGTTCCACAACATGGCTGCTTACACGGCTTTTCCCTTAGGAAGATCCCTAATACCCCGCTGATTTACCTTCCTAGGGTTACTGTTAGGCTTAGGCCTAGGACTTTTAAAACCAGGAAGCCCTGGGCTCCAGGCACACTGCAGCTGCGAAAGGCATCCCAAGGGGAGCGCAATAGTGACACAACTTGGCTGCCACCACTGATATTTCCATGAGACCATCCCGAACCATAGGCTGATTTTCCTTCCTAGGGTTAAGGTTTGAGTTACGCCTGGGGTAAGGGTTCTATTAACCAGAAAGCCCTGAGTTCCAAGAACACAGCAGCTGCGAAGGACTACCCAAGAAGAGCGCAAAAGTACCACAACATGCCTGCCTCCACAGCTTTTTCCTTGGGGACATGCCTAATTCCTGGCTGATTTGCCTTTCTCGTCTTAGGGTTGGGGTTCGGCCTAGGGCTAGGATTTTTAAAATCAGGAAGCCTTGAGTTCCAGGCACACTGGAGCTGTGAAAGGCATCCAAAAGGGAGTGCAAAAGTGCCACAACATGGCTGCTTTCACGGCTTTTTCCTTGGCAAGAAGCCTAACACCAGGCTGATTTCCCTTCCCAGGGTTACTGTTAGGCTTAGGCCTAGGGCTAGGATTTTTAAAACTAGGAAGCCCTTAGCTCCAGGCACACTGCAGCTGTTCAAGGCATCCCAAGGGGAGTACAAAAGTGCAACAACATGGCAGCTTTCACAGCTTTTTCCTTGGCACCATCCCTATACCTAGGCTGATTTATCTGCCTAGGGTTAGGGTTAGGCTTCCGCCTAGGGCTTGGAGTTTTTTAACCAGGAAGCCCTGAGTTCCAGGCTTACTGCATCTGCCAAAGGCATCCCAAAGGGAGTGCAAAAGTGCCACAACTTGGCTGCTTTCACGGCTTTTCCCTTAGGAAGAACCCTAATACCCGGCTGATTTACCTTCCTAGGGTTACTGTTAGGCTTAGGCCTAGGACTTTTAAAACCAGGAAGCCCTGGGCTCCAGGCACATGCAGCAGTTAAAGGCATCCCAAGAGGGCCGCAGAAGTGACACAACTTGGCTGCCTCTGCTGCTATTCTCATGAGACCATCCCGAACGTTAGGCTGATTTTCCTTCCTAGGGTTAAGGTTTGAGTTACGCCTAGGGTAAGAGTTCTATTAACCAGAAAGCCCTGAGTTCCAAGAACACAGCAGCTGCGAAGGACTACCCAAGAAGAGCGCAAAAGTACCACAACATGCCTGCCTCCACAGCTTTTTCCTTGGGGACATGCCTGATTCCTGGCTGATTTGCCTTTCTCCTCTTAGGGTTGGGGTTCGGACTAGGGCTAGGATTTTTAAAATCAGGAAGCCCTGAGTTCCAGGCACACTGGAGCTGTGAAAGGCATCCAAAAGGGAGTGCAATAGTTCCACAACTTGGTTGCATTCACGGCTTTTTCCTTGGCAAGAAGCCTAACACCAGGCTGATTTACCTTCCTAGGGTTACTGTAAGGCTTAGGCCTAGGGCTAGGATTTTTAAAACTAGGAAGCCCTTAGCTCCAGGCACACTGCAGCTGTTCAAGGCATCCCAAGAGGGCCGCAGAACTGACACAACTTGGCTGCCTCTGCTGCTATTCTCATGAGTCCATCCCGAACCATAGGCTGATTTTCCTTCCTAGGGTGAGGGTTAGAGTTACGCCTAGGGTTAGTGTTTTTTTAACCAGAAAGCCCTGAGTTCCAAGAACACAGCAGCTGCCAAGGACTACCCAAGAGGAGGGGAAAAGTGCCACAACATGCCTGCCTCCACAGCTTTTTCCTTGGGACCATCATTGAACCTAGGCTGATTTACTTGCCTCCAGTTGCACCTATGGTCACGCCAAGGGACAGGGATTTTAAATCAGTAAACCCTGAGCTCCAGACCCAGTGCAGCTGCAAAAGGCTTCCCAAGGGCAGCCAAAAATTGCCTCAACATGCTCCTTCCAGTGCTTTTTTCCTTGGGAACATCCCTATACCCAGGCTGATTTATCTGCCTAGGGTTAGGGTTAGGGTTCAGCCTAGAGATAGGATTTTTTCAAACCGGAAGCCCTGAATTCCAGGCACACTGCAGCTGTTAAAGGCAGTGTTCTACGTCAACCGCAACTTAGTCTGAAATAAATGCTTTTTCCCTGAGAGCATCTGAGAGGTTTGCATGAAGCACTGATATCTGACATTTGCAATTTTGAATAGGAGAGGAGAAAGAAAATGGGAAGAAGTTTTTAATTTTAGTGGTTTCAATGTTAATTTCCGTACACTTTTTCAAAACTTGTCAGCTCAAATGCCCATCAACATCTTTTAGTCATCTGTAAGTCAGTATTCATATAAAATGTGCTTCAAATCAAAAGAATTTCAAATTTGCACTCCAAATTTCTATGCCTAGATTTATGATTTCCTACACATATTAGATGAAAGGAAGGCCTTTTTTACTGTGGGAGTGCTGGAACACTGGAACAGGTTGCCCAGGGAAGTTGTGGGTGTCCCATCCCTGAAAGTATTCAAGGTCAGCTTGGACGGGGCTTGGAGCAGCAACAAAGGAGAAGCTTGATGGTAGAGAAACAAAGTTGGACTATAGAAGAAACTGGGATTGAAGTATAGGAGCAAGTTTTCTCTCAGCTCTTGGGGTAAATTCAAAGTTGTACAAAATGACATTTATCTGTGCTATTCACTACTGTAACAGAAATGTTCATGAAAACTGTACAGAAGATAGCAAATTTTAAAAGAGATAAGAATTACAGCATAAAATCCATGGGATGGGTTACAACATGAGACACTCTCTAAGAGAAAATCTCTGTGTTTCAGCACTTCATCATGGTAAGATTTCATGAAGTGCCAAAGAAGGCGGCAAAATATCATTCGGGACGTTATTTCCTGGAATTCAGCCTGGCCATTAGTAGGAACTGGGTTTGAACACATCATGTAGATATACCACACACACTTTCCCTTCACTGAAAAATGACTGTTTACAACGAAGAAGCAATTGACAATCAAAATTGATTGAAAGCATCTTAAACATGTCAAGTATTTCATTGTAGATGATCTGTGATCCAAATGCTTCTTCCACCTTCGAGAGGGACAGAACAATTCTTCCATATCATGATGGTTTAAAATTGTATCAACCAATGTTTTCTGCTGAAAAGATAGCATCTATTTTTTTCTATTTTTGGAAGAAAATATTCCTAGACATACAACAGGTGAGAACTAAGTAATTTTAAAGAAACAAATGAAAAGAAAATATTCTGTAAATAGAATGAAATGAAAAGCTGTGTTTTAAATAGGAGCTAAATATGAAACAGAATTTTTGTACCAGGCATTTGAATTACTGCACCAGCTCTTTTGCCCATCAAGAGAGGCGTTTAGCATTTCAGTCTTTTCCAAGGTGTTCATGATCTGCTATGCTGATCTCTGTGTGTGCCTAGGTGTGTGTGGAAGGGGGGGCATGTGAAGGGGAGTGTGTATGTTTGCTTTACAATTGTTGTGGCAGATTCATGCCTCAGCTCCACATTTTGTTTTAGAAAGGTCACACAGAGTGGATGTGAAGTTTACTATCAACAAGAGATCAATTCCCAAATCATCCATTTCACTCTACCTTATAAATCATGTGCTTTGTTGCATATTTTATCAAATCTACTTTCAAGCCAGATGGAGGAAGGAGGATGTGGCAATCCCTCCACCATCTTGCAACTTTTATGCAAGTAGGTTTTCAAGAAAATCATCATTTCTCTTTGAAATATGTCTGGAACAGGCATGATGGTAGTGTCAACCTGTTGGAGTTTTTGTTGCTGGAAGAAGTTATACAAAAGGATTGGTTTTTACATTGACCAGTTACTGAATCAAGCGCAGGAATACATTGGAAATTCAACTGGGGCTTCCTTTCCCCGGCAGACTACTTCTAGAACGAGCTTGTACACTGAAGCTTACTCTTTTGCCCTCTTTTTGTTTCTTTCCTATTTTCTTGGCTTCTTTGCCACTCTCTAGACAATTTTGGAACTTTTTTCCCAACTCAAATGGTTTCAATAGTCTGATTGTGATCATACATTTTTACAAGGAATTTTTAAAATCTTTCCTCCAGTTAAGAAAGTCAAGGACTTAGGTCTTTTTCTTCCCTTATCAATATTGCAATGAAATTGATAAGTAAAGACCAACTCTTTCTTTTTGTTTTTAACCCAAGCAGATAATTCCCATCCATTCATCCATTTGGTGGACCAATGGTTGCCATTCTGATGGAAGTTGTCACTTCTTAACAATAGGCATTCTGTGACTATGTTGACAGCACTTTGGGTGAAGAGCCTAACTAGTCTTAGATACACATAGGGAGAAATTTGCTCAGCCAGTGTCAGTCTTAAGCATGCGTATCAGAAGATCTTTCTAGAGCTGGGAATTTTCCCATGAAAGGGATTCAGTTAGGGAAGAGACACTTGCCCCAGAGGTTTACATTCTTCTTGAAGACTGCTTAAGGAACTTAGATGCCATGTCCATTTGGATCTGTGTCTGCACAGAACTTTGTCATGCCAGTGCTTGAAATGCATCTTGAAGAGAATGCACTAGCACAGAATGAATGAGAGTGGAAGGGGTTGGTGGGGCTAACCAGGCCCAACCCCCCTGCCTAAACCAGGATACCTAGAGCCTCTTGCCCAGGATTCTATCTGGGTGTACTTTGAATGTCTTCAAAGATCCAGGCTCCACAATCTTTCTGGGCAGTCTGTGCCGTGGTTCACTCACCCTCACAGTAAAGAATCATTTCCTGATGTTCCTGTATTTCAGTGTGTGCCCACTGCCTCTTGTCTTTTCACTCAGCATCACTGAAAAGACACTGATTCCCTCCCCTTTGCACTATTGCTTCCATATGGATGTGTGCTGCCATGTAGAGATATGTCAAAAACCTCCCTGAAGCCCAGGCAGATAATATTCCCTTCATCTACCAGTCAAGTTGATTCATCAGAGGAGTTTAAAGTTATGTTCAGCATGAAATGCCCCTGAAAAATCATGCTAACTACATTATTGTGTCATCTTTCATGTGCCTGGCAAGGTTTTCCAGGAAGAGCTGCTTCATCAACTTCCTGGGGATAAAAGAGAGGCTGGCTGGTTTGTACGATTGCGAGTCCTCCTAATTGCCTTTTTTGAAGATGAGTGTCATCTGCTTACATCCAGTCCTTAGCCTCTCTTGTCGTCTACATCTTAGCAAAAAGCTTTTCCACTATGTCTGGCGAGGAAAAACTGTGCCAGCACAGAAAACATCTCCCATCGTGTTCTAGACGTTGCACGGAGGTGTGCCGAGTGTTTGGCATGAAGGAAAGAAAAGTTGTCCAAAACAGCTTCCAATCGAATGTTCATGTGATTGGAAAAGTCAGGAGAGTGCAAAGGTACTGTTTTCTATCAGTTGGCAAGCTGCGCACACAATCCCAGTGTTGTACAGCTTTCTTCTTCACCTTTCCGAAGGTGCCGCTCTCTCCGGCTCCCGGAGGCGAAGAAGCGGCTTCTTCGCGCAAAGACGATTGTGCCGCTCACTGTGCACTCCTTAGCACGGCTTCTGCCGAAAGACGCCTGGGAGCGGCTCTTAGCTCCGGACAGCATCGTACCTTCGTCTTTAGCGTCTCTTCTCGTCTACATCTTAGCAAAAAGCTTTTCCACTATGTCTGGAGAGGAAAAACTGTGCCAGCACAGAAAACATCTCCTATCATGTTCTAGACGTTGCACGGAGGTGTGCCGAGTGTTTGGCATGAAGGAAAGAAAAGTTGTCCAAAACAGCTTCCAATCGAATGTTCATGTGATTGGAAAAGTCAGGAGAGTGCAAAAGGTACTGTTTTCTAGCAGTTGGCAAGCTGCGCACACAATCCCAGTGTTGTACAGCTTCCTTCTTCACCTTTCCGAAGGTGCCGCTCTCTCCGGCTCCCGGAGGCGAAGAAGCGGCTTCTTCGCGCAAAGACGATTGTGCCGCTCACTGTGCACTCCTTAGCGCGGCTTCTGCCGAAAGACGCCCGGGAGCGGCTCTTAGCTCCGGACAGCATCGTACCTTCGTCTTTAGCGTCTCTTCTCGTCTACATCTTAGCAAAAAGCTTTTCTACTATGTCTGGCGAGGAAAAACTGTGCCAGCACAGAAAACATCTCCCATCGTGTTCTAGACGTTGCACGGAGGTGTGCCGAGTGTTTGGCATGAAGGAAAGAAAAGTTGTCCAAAACAGCTTCCAATCGAATGTTCATGTGATTGGAAAAGTCAGGAGAGTGCAAAGGTACTGTTTTCTATCAGTTGGCAAGCTGCGCACACAATCCCAGTGTTGTACAGCTTCCTTCTTCACCTTTCCGAAGGTGCCGCTCTCTCCGGCTCCCGGAGGCGAAGAAGCGGCTTCTTCGCGCAAAGACGATTGTGTCGCTCACTGTGCACTCCTTAGCGCGGCTTCTGCCGAAAGACGCCCGGGAGCGGCTCTTAGCTCCGGAGAGCATCGTACCTTCGTCTTTTGCGTCTCTTCTCGTCTACATCTTAGCAAAAAGCTTTTCCACTATGTCTGGAGAGGAAAAACTGTGCCAGCACAGAAAACATCTCCCATCGTGTTCTAGACGTTGCACGGAGGTGTGCCGAGTGTTTGGCATGAAGGAAAGAAAAGTTGTCCAAAACAGCTTCCATTCGAATGTTCATGTGATTGGAAAAGTCAGGAGAGTGCAAAGGTACTGTTTTCTATCAGTTGGCAAGCTGCGCACACAATCCCAGTGTTGTACAGCTTCCTTCTTCACCTTTCCGAAGGTGCCGCTCTCTCCGGCTCCCGGAGGCGAAGAAGCGGCTTCTTCGCGCAAAGACGATTGTGCCGCTCACTGTGCACTCCTTAGCGCGGCTTCTGCCGAAAGACGCCCGGGAGCGGCTCTTAGCTCCGGACAGCATCGTACCTTCGTTTTTAGCGTCTCTTCTCGTCTACATCTTAGCAAAAAGTTTTTCCACTACGTCTGGCGAGGAAAAACTGTGCCAGCACAGAAAACATCTCCCATCGTGTTCTAGACGTTGCACGATCCCTATACTTAGGCTGATTTTCCTTCCTGGGGATAGGGTTAGGCTTCAGCCTAGGGCTTGGAGTTTTTTAACCATGAAGCCCTGAGTTCCAGGCTTACTGCATCTGCCAAAGGCATCCGAAAGGGAGTGCAGAAGTGCCACAACATGGTTGCTTTCACGGCTTTTCCCTTAGGAAGAACCCTAATACCCGGCTGATTTACCTTCCTAGGGTTACTGTTAGGCTTAGGCCTAGGACTTTTAAAACCAGGAAGCCCTGGGCTCCAGGCACACTGCAGCTGTGAAAGGCATCCCAAGGGGAGCGCAAAAGTGACACAACTTGGCTGCCACCACTGATATTTCCATGAGACCATCCCGAACCATACGCTGATTTTCCTTCCTAGGGTTAAGGTTTGAGTTACGCCTAGGGTAAGGGTTCTATTAACCAGAAAGCCCTGAGTTCCAAGAACACAGCAGCTGCGAAGGACTACCCAAGAAGAGCGCAAAAGTACCACAACATGCCTGCCTCCACAGCTTTTTCCTTGGGGACATGCCTAATTCCTGGCTGATTTGCCTTTCTCGTCTTAGGGTTGGGGTTCGGCCTAGGGCTAGGATTTTTTTAACTAGGAAGCCCTGAGTTCCAGGCTTACTTCATCTGCCAAAGGCATCCCAAACGGTGTGCAAAAGTGCCACAACATGGCTGCTTTCACTGCTTTTCCCTTAGGAAGAACCCTAATACCCGGCTGATTTACCTTCCTAGGGTTACTGTTAGGCTTAGGCCTAGGACTTTTAAAACCAGGAAGCCCTGGGCTCCAGGCACACTGCAGCTGCGAAAGGCATCCCAAGGGGAGCGCAAAAGTGACACAACTTGGCTGCCACCACTGATATTTCCATGAGACCATCCCGAAACATAGGCTGATTTTCCTTCCTAGGGTTTAGGTTTGAGTTACGCCTAGGGTAAGGGTTCTATTAACCAGAAAGACCTGAGTTCCAAGAACACAGCAGCTGCGAAGGACTAGCCAAGAAGAGCGCAAAAGTACCACAACATGCCTGCGTCGATAGCTTTTTCCTTGGGGACATGCCTAATTCCTGGCTGATTTGCCTTTCTCGTCTTAGGGTTGGGGTTCGGCCTAGGGCTAGGATATTTTTAACTAGGAAGCCCTGAGTTCCAGGCTTACTGCATCTGCCAAAGGCATCCCTAAAAGAGTGCAGAAGTGCCACAACATGGCTGCTTTCACGGCTTTTCCCTTAGGAAGAACCCTAATACGCGGCTGATTTACCTTCCTAGGGTTACTGTTAGGCTTAGGCCTAGGACTTTTAAAACCAGGAAGCCCTGGGCTCCAGGCACACTGCAGCTGCGAAAGGCATCCCAAGGGGAGCGCAAAAGTGACACAACTTGGCTGCCTCTGCTGCTATTCTCATGAGACCATATCGAACCATAGGCTGATTTTCCTTCCTAGGGTTAAGGTTTCAGTTACGCCTGGGGTAAGGGTTCTATTAACCAGAAAGCCCTGAGTTCCAAGAACACAGCAGCTGCGAAGGACTTCCCAAGAAGAGCGCAAAAGTACCACAACATGCCTGCCTCCACAGCTTTTTCCTTGGGGACATGCCTAATTCCTGGCTGATTTGCCTTTCTCGTCTTAGGGTTGGGGTTCGGCCTAGGGCTAGGATTTTTTTAACTAGGAAGCCCTGAGTTCCAGGCTTACTGCATCTGCCAAAGGCATCCCAAAGGGAGTGCAGAAGTGCCACAACATGGCTGCTTTCACGGCTTTTCCCTTAGGAAGAACCCTAATACGCGGCTGATTTACCTTCCTAGGGTTACTGTTAGGCTTAGGCCTAGGACTTTTAAAACCAGGAAGCCCTGGGCTCTAGGCACTCTGCAGCTGCGAAAGGCATCCCAAGGGGAGCGCAAAAGTGACACAACTTGGCTGCCTCTGCTTCTATTCTCATGAGACCATCCCGAACCATAGGCTGATTTTCCTTCCTAGGGTTAAGGTTTGAGTTACGCCTAGGGTAAGGGTTCTATTAACCAGAAAGCCCTGAGTTCCAAGAACACAGCAGCTGCGAAGGACTTCCCAAGAAGAGCACAAAAGTACCACAACATGCCTGCCTCCACAGCTTTTTCCTTGGGGACATGCCTAATTCCTGGCTGATTTGCCTTTCTCGTCTTAGGGTTGGGGTTCGGCCTAGGGCTAGGATTTTTAAAATCAGGAAGCCCTGAGTTCCAGGCACACTGGAGCTGTGAAAGGCATCCAAAAGGGACTGCAAAAGTGCCACAACATGGTTGCTTTCACGGCTTTTTCCTTGGCAAGAAGCTTAACACCAGGCTGATTTCCCTTCCCAGGGTTACTGTTAGGCTTAGGCCTAGGGCTAGGATTTTTAAAACTAGGAAGCCCTGGGCTCCAGGCACACTGCAGCTGTTCAAGGCATCCCAAGGGGAGTACAAAAGTGCTACAACATGGCAGCTTTCACAGCTTTTTCCTTGGCACCATCCCTATACCTAGGCTGATTTATCTTCCTAGGGTTAGGGTTAGGCTTCAGCCTAGGGCTTGGAGTTTTTTAACCAGGAAGCCCTGAGTTCCAGGCTTACTGCATCTGCAAAAGGCATCCCAAAGGGAGTGCAAAAGTGCCACAACATGGCTGCTTTCACAGCTTTTCCCTTAGGAAGAACCCTAATACCCGGCTGATTTACCTTCCTAGGGTTACTGTTAGGCTTAGGCCTAGGACTTTTAAAACCAGGAAGCCCTGGGCTCCAGGCACACTGCAGCTGTTAAAGGCATCCCAAGAGGGCTGCAGAAGTGACACAACTTGGCTGCCTCTGCTTCTATTCTCATGAGACCATATCCAACCATAGGCTGATTTTCCTTCCTAGGGTTAAGGTTTGAGTTACGCCTAGGGTAAGGGTTCTATTAACCAGAAAGCCCTGAGTTCCAAGAACACAGCAGCTGCGAAGGACTTCCCAAGAAGAGCGCAAAAGTACCACAACATGCCTGCCTCCACAGCTTTTTCCTTGGGGACATGCCTAATTCCTGGCTGATTTGCCTTTCTCGTCTTAGGGTTGGGGTTCGGCCTAGGGCTAGGATTTTTTTAACTAGGAAGCCCTGAGTTCCAGGCTTACTTCATCTGCAAAAAGCATCCCAAAGGGAGTGCAGAAGTGCCACAACATGGCTGCTTTCACGGCTTTTCCCTTAGGAAGAACCCTAATACGCGGCTGATTTACCTTCCTAGGGTTACTGTTAGGCTTAGGCCTAGGACTTTTAAAACCAGGAAGCCCTGGGCTCCAGGCACATGCAGCTGCGAAAGGCATCCAAAGAGGGCCGCAGAAGCGACACAACTTGGCTGCCTCTGCTTCTATTCTCATGAGACCATCCTGAACCATAGGCTGATTTTCCTTCCTAGGGTTAAGGTTTGAGTTACGCCTAGGGTAAGGGTTCTATTAACCAGAAAGACCTGAGTTCCAAGAACACAGCATCTGCGAAGGACTACCCAAGAAGAACGCAAATGTACCACAACGTGCATGCCTCCACAGCTTTTTCCTTGGGGACATGCCTAATTCCTGGCTGATTTGCCTTTCTCGTCTTAGGGTTGGGGTTCGGCCTAGGGCTAGGATTTTTTTAACTAGCAAGCCCTGAGTTCCAGGCTTACTTCATCTGCCAAAGGCATCCCAAAGGGAGTGCAGAAGTGCCACAACATGGCTGCTTTCACGGCTTTTCCCTTAGGAAGAACCCTAATACGCGGCTGATTTACCTTCCTAGGGTTACTGTTAGGCTTAGGCCTAGGACTTTTAAAACCAGGAAGCCCTGGGCTCCAGGCACACTGCAGCTGCGAAAGCCATCCCAAGGGGAGCGCAAAAGTGACACAACTTGGCTGCCACCACTGATATTTCCATGAGACCATCCCGAACCATACGCTGATTTTCCTTCCTAGGGTTAAGGTTTCAGTTACGCCTAGGGTAAGGGGTCTATTAACCAGAAAGACCTGAGTTCCAAGAACACAGCAGCTTCAAAGTACTAGCCAAGAAGAGCGCAAAAGTACTACAACGTGCCTGCCTCCACAGCTTTTTCCTTGGGGACATGCCTAATTCCTGGCTGATTTGCCTTTCTCGTCTTAGGGTTGGGGTTCGGCCTAGGGCTAGGATATTTTTAACTAGGAAGCCCTGAGTTCCAGGCTTACTGCATCTGCCAAAGGCATCCCAAAGGGAGTGCAGAAGTGCCACAACATGGCTGCTTTCACGGCTTTTCCCTTAGGAAGAACCCTAATACGCGGCTGATTTACCTTCCTAGGGTTACTGTTAGGCTTAGGCCTAGGACTTTTAAAACCAGGAAGCCCTGGGCTCCAGGCACATGCAGCTGCGAAAGGCATCCCAAGAGGGCCGCAGAAGTGACACAACTTGGCTGCCACCACTGATATTTCCATGAGACCATCCCGAACCATAGGCTGATTTTCCTTCCTAGGGTTAAGGTTTGAGTTACGCCTAGGGTAAGGGTTCTATTAACCAGAAAGCCCTGAGTTCCAAGAACACAGCAGCTGCGAAGGACTAGCCAAGAAGAGCGCAAAAGTACCACAACATGCCTGCCTCCACAGCTTTTTCCTTGGGGACATGCCTAATTCCTGGCTGATTTGCCTTTCTCGTCTTAGGGTTGGGGTTCGGCCTAGGGCTAGGATTTTTAAAATCAGGAAGCCCTGAGTTCCAGGCATACTGGAGCTGTGAAAGGCATCCAAAAGGGAGTGCAAAAGTGCCACAACATGGCTGCTTTCACGGCTTTTTCCTTGGCAAGAAGCCTAACACCAGGCTGATTTCCCTTCCCAGGGTTACTGTTAGGCTTAGGCCATATGGCTAGGATTTTTAAAACTAGGAAGCCCTTAGTTCCAGGCACACTGCAGCTGTTCAAGGCATCCCAAGGGGAGTGCAAAAGTGCAACAACATGGCAGCTTTCACAGCTTTTTCCTTGGAACCATCCCTATACCTAGGCTGTTTTATCTGCCTAGGGTTAGGTTTAGGCTTCACCCTAGGGCTTGGAGATTTTAACCAGGAAGCCCTGAGTTCCAGGCTTACTGCATCTGCCAAAGGCATCCCAAAGGGAGTGCAAAAGTGCCACAACATGGCTGCTTTCACGGCTTTTCCCTTAGGAAGAACCCTAATACTCGGCTGATTTACCTTCCTAGGGTTACTGTTAGGCTTAGGCCTAGGACTTTTAAAACCAGGAAGCCCTGGGCTCCAGGCACATGCAGCTGCGAAAGGCATCCCAAGAGGGCCGCAGAAGTGACACAACTTGGCTGCCACCACTGATATTTCCATGAGACCATCCCGAAACATAGGCTGATTTTCCTTCCTTGGGTTAAGGTTTGAGTTACGCCTGGGGTAAGGGTTCTATTAACCAGAAAGCCCTGAGTTCCAAGAACACAGCAGCTGCGAAGGACTACCCAAGAAGAGCGCAAAAGTACCACAACATGCCTGCCTCCACAGCTTTTTCCTTGGGGACATGCCTAATTCCTGGCTGATTTGCCTTTCTCGTCTTAGGGTTGGGGTTCGGCCTAGGGCTAGGATTTTTAAAATCAGGAAGCCCTGAGTTCCAGGCATACTGGAGCTGTGAAAGGCATCCAAAAGGGAGTGCAAAAGTGCCACAACATGGCTGCTTTCACGGCTTTTTCCTTGGCAAGAAGCCTAACACCAGGCTGATTTCCCTTCCCAGGGTTACTGTTAGGCTTAGGCCTAGGGCTAGGATTTTTAAAACTAGGAAGCCCTTAGTTCCAGGCACACTGCAGCTGTTCAAGGCATCCCAAGGGGAGTGCAAAAGTGCAACAACATGGCAGCTTTAACAGCTTTTTCCTTGGCAAAATCCCTATACCTAGGCTGTTTTATCTGCCTAGGGTTAGGGTTAGGCTTCACCCTAGGGCTTGGAGATTTTAACCAGGAAGTCCTGAGTTCCAGGCACACTGCAGCTGCGAAAGGCATCCCAAGGGGAGCGCAAAAGTGACACAACTTGGCTGCCACCACTGATATTTCCATGAGACCATCCCGAACCATACGCTGATTTTCCTTCCTAGGGTTAAGGTTTGAGTTACGCCTAGGGTAAGGGTTCTATTAACCAGAAAGCCCTGAGTTCCAAGAACACAGCAGCTGCGAAGGACTAGCCAAGAAGAGCGCAAAAGTACCACAACATGCCTGCCTCCACAGCTTTTTCCTTGGGGACATGCCTAATTCCTGGCTGATTTGCCTTTCTCGTCTTAGGGTTGTGGTTCGGCCTAGGGCTAGGATTTTTTAAACTCGGAAGCCCTGAGTTCCAGGCTTACTTCATCTGCCAAAAGCATCCCAAAGGGAGTGCAGAAGTGCCACAACATGGCTGCTTTCACGGCTTTTCCCTTAGGAAGAACCCTAATACGCGGCTGATTTACCTTCCTAGGGTTACTGTTAGGCTTAGGCCTAGGACTTTTAAAACCAGGAAGCCCTGGGCTCCAGGCACATGCAGCTGCGAAAGGCATCCCAAGAGGGCCGCAGAAGCGACACAACTTGGCTGCCTCTGCTTCTATTCTCATGAGACCATCCTGAACCATAGGCTGATTTTCCTTCCTAGGGTTAAGGTTTGAGTTACGCCTAGGGTAACGGTTCTATTAACCAGAAAGACCTGAGTTCCAAGAACACAGCATCTGCGAAGGACTACCCAAGAAGAACGCAAATGTACCACAACGTGCATGCCTCCACAGCTTTTTCCTTGGGGACATGCCTAATTCCTGGCTGATTTGCCTTTCTCGTCTTAGGGTTGGGGTTCGGCCTAGGGCTAGGATTTTTTTAACTAGGAAGCCCTGAGTTCCAGGCTTACTTCATCTGCCAAAGGCATCCCAAAGGGAGTGCAGAAGTGCCACAACATGGCTGCTTTCACGGCTTTTCCCTTAGGAAGAACCCTAATACGCGGCTGATTTACCTTCCTAGGGTTACTGTTAGGCTTAGGCCTAGGACTTTTAAAACCAGGAAGCCCTGGGCTCCAGGCACACTGCAGCTGCGAAAGGCATCCCAAGGGGAGCGCAAAAGTGACACAACTTGGCTGCCACCACTGATATTTCCATGAGACCATCCCGAACCATACGCTGATTTTCCTTCCTAGGGTTAAGGTTTCAGTTACGCCTAGGGTAAGGGGTCTATTAACCAGAAAGACCTGAGTTCCAAGAACACAGCAGCTTCAAAGTACTAGCCAAGAAGAGCGCAAAAGTACTACAACGTGCCTGCCTCCACAGCTTTTTCCTTGGGGACATGCCTAATTCCTGGCTGATTTGCCTTTCTCGTCTTAGGGTTGGGGTTCGGCCTAGGGCTAGGATATTTTTAACTAGGAAGCCCTGAGTTCCAGGCTTACTGCATCTGCCAAAGGCATCCCAAAGGGAGTGCAGAAGTGCCACAACATGGCTGCTTTCACGGCTTTTCCCTTAGGAAGAACCCTAATACGCGGCTGATTTACCTTCCTAGGGTTACTGTTAGGCTTAGGCCTAGGACTTTTAAAACCAGGAAGCCCTGGGCTCCAGGCACATGCAGCTGCGAAAGGCATCCCAAGAGGGCCGCAGAAGCGACACAACTTGGCTGCCTCTGCTTCTATTCTCATGAGACCATCCTGAACCATAGGCTGATTTTCCTTCCTAGGGTTAAGGTTTGAGTTACGCCTAGGGTAACGGTTCTATTAACCAGAAAGACCTGAGTTCCAAGAACACAGCATCTGCGAAGGACTACCCAAGAAGAACGCAAATGTACCACAACGTGCATGCCTCCACAGCTTTTTCCTTGGGGACATGCCTAATTCCTGGCTGATTTGCCTTTCTCGTCTTAGGGTTGGGGTTCGGCCTAGGGCTAGGATTTTTTTAACTAGGAAGCCCTGAGTTCCAGGCTTACTTCATCTGCCAAAGGCATCCCAAAGGGAGTGCAGAAGTGCCACAACATGGCTGCTTTCACGGCTTTTCCCTTAGGAAGAACCCTAATACGCGGCTGATTTACCTTCCTAGGGTTACTGTTAGGCTTAGGCCTAGGACTTTTAAAACCAGGAAGCCCTGGGCTCCAGGCACACTGCAGCTGCGAAAGGCATCCCAAGGGGAGCGCAAAAGTGACACAACTTGGCTGCCACCACTGATATTTCCATGAGACCATCCCGAACCATACGCTGATTTTCCTTCCTAGGGTTAAGGTTTCAGTTACGCCTAGGGTAAGGGGTCTATTAACCAGAAAGACCTGAGTTCCAAGAACACAGCAGCTTCAAAGTACTAGCCAAGAAGAGCGCAAAAGTACTACAACGTGCCTGCCTCCACAGCTTTTTCCTTGGGGACATGCCTAATTCCTGGCTGATTTGCCTTTCTCGTCTTAGGGTTGGGGTTCGGCCTAGGGCTAGGATATTTTTAACTAGGAAGCCCTGAGTTCCAGGCTTACTGCATCTGCCAAAGGCATCCCAAAGGGAGTGCAGAAGTGCCACAACATGGCTGCTTTCACGGCTTTTCCCTTAGGAAGAACCCTAATACGCGGCTGATTTACCTTCCTAGGGTTACTGTTAGGCTTAGGCCTAGGACTTTTAAAACCAGGAAGCCCTGGGCTCCAGGCACATGCAGCTGCGAAAGGCATCCCAAGAGGGCCGCAGAAGTGACACAACTTGGCTGCCACCACTGATATTTCCATGAGACCATCCCGAACCATAGGCTGATTTTCCTTCCTAGGGTTAAGGTTTGAGTTACGCCTAGGGTAAGGGTTCTATTAACCAGAAAGCCCTGAGTTCCAAGAACACAGCAGCTGCGAAGGACTAGCCAAGAAGAGCGCAAAAGTACCACAACATGCCTGCCTCCACAGCTTTTTCCTTGGGGACATGCCTAATTCCTGGCTGATTTGCCTTTCTCGTCTTAGGGTTGGGGTTCGGCCTAGGGCTAGGATTTTTAAAATCAGGAAGCCCTGAGTTCCAGGCATACTGGAGCTGTGAAAGGCATCCAAAAGGGAGTGCAAAAGTGCCACAACATGGCTGCTTTCACGGCTTTTTCCTTGGCAAGAAGCCTAACACCAGGCTGATTTCCCTTCCCAGGGTTACTGTTAGGCTTAGGCCATATGGCTAGGATTTTTAAAACTAGGAAGCCCTTAGTTCCAGGCACACTGCAGCTGGTCAAGGCATCCCAAGGGGAGTGCAAAAGTGCAACAACATGGCAGCTTTCACAGCTTTTTCCTTGGCACCATCCCTATACCTAGGCTGTTTTATCTGCCTAGGGTTAGGTTTAGGCTTCACCCTAGGGCTTGGAGATTTTAACCAGGAAGCCCTGAGTTCCAGGCTTACTGCATCTGCCAAAGGCATCCCAAAGGGAGTGCAAAAGTGCCACAACATGGCTGCTTTCACGGCTTTTCCCTTAGGAAGAACCCTAATACTCGGCTGATTTACCTTCCTAGGGTTACTGTTAGGCTTAGGCCTAGGACTTTTAAAACCAGGAAGCCCTGGGCTCCAGGCACATGCAGCTGCGAAAGGCATCCCAAGAGGGCCGCAGAAGTGACACAACTTGGCTGCCACCACTGATATTTCCATGAGACCATCCCGAAACATAGGCTGATTTTCCTTCCTAGGGTTAAGGTTTGAGTTACGCCTGGGGTAAGGGTTCTATTAACCAGAAAGCCCTGAGTTCCAAGAACACAGCAGCTGCGAAGGACTACCCAAGAAGAGCGCAAAAGTACCACAACATGCCTGCCTCCACAGCTTTTTCCTTGGGGACATGCCTAATTCCTGGCTGATTTGCCTTTCTCGTCTTAGGGTTGGGGTTCGGCCTAGGGCTAGGATTTTTAAAATCAGGAAGCCCTGAGTTCCAGGCATACTGGAGCTGTGAAAGGCATCCAAAAGGGAGTGCAAAAGTGCCACAACATGGCTGCTTTCACGGCTTTTTCCTTGGCAAGAAGGCTAACACCAGGCTGATTTCCCTTCCCAGGGTTACTGTTAGGCTTAGGCCTAGGGCTAGGATTTTTAAAACTAGGAAGCCCTTAGTTCCAGGCACACTGCAGCTGTTCAAGGCATCCCAAGGGGAGTGCAAAAGTGCAACAACATGGCAGCTTTAACAGCTTTTTCCTTGGCACCATCCCTATACCTAGGCTGTTTTATCTGCCTAGGGTTAGGGTTAGGCTTCACCCTAGGGCTTGGAGATTTTAACCAGGAAGCCCTGAGTTCCAGGCACACTGCAGCTGCGAAAGGCATCCCAAGGGGAGCGCAAAAGTGACACAACTTGGCTGCCACCACTGATATTTCCATGAGACCATCCCGAACCATACGCTGATTTTCCTTCCTAGGGTTAAGGTTTGAGTTACGCCTAGGGTAAGGGTTCTATTAACCAGAAAGCCCTGAGTTCCAAGAACACAGCAGCTGCGAAGGACTACCCAAGAAGAGCGCAAAAGTACCACAACATGCCTGCCTCCACAGCTTTTTCCTTGGGGACATGCCTAATTCCTGGCTGATTTGCCTTTCTCGTCTTAGGGTTGGGGTTCGGCCTAGGGCTAGGATTTTTTTAACTAGGAAGCCCTGAGTTCCAGGCTTACTTCATCTGCCAAAGGCATCCCAAAGGGTGTGCAAAAGTGCCACAACATGGCTGCTTTCACGGCTTTTCCCTTAGGAAGAACCCTAATACGCAGCTGATTTACCTTCCTAGGGTTACTGTTAGGCTTAGGCCTAGGACTTTTAAAACCAGGAAGCCCTGGGCTCCAGGCACACTGCAGCTGCGAAAGGCATCCCAAGGGGAGCGCAAAAGTGACACAACTTGGCTGCCACCACTGAT
The DNA here is from genome assembly GCA_036010785.1 of Ammospiza maritima maritima. Classification (NCBI taxonomy): domain Eukaryota; kingdom Metazoa; phylum Chordata; class Aves; order Passeriformes; family Passerellidae; genus Ammospiza; species Ammospiza maritima. Next base: position 196,320 of record JAYKTQ010000382.1, read on the forward strand.
ATTTCCATGAGACCATCCCGAACCATAGGCTGATTTTCCTTCCTAGGGTTAAGGTTTGAGTTACGCCTAGGGTAAGAGTTCTATTAACCAGAAAGCCCTGAGTTCCAAGAACACAGCAGCTGCGAAGGACTAGCCAAGAAGAGCGCAAAAGTACCACAACATGCCTGCCTCCACAGCTTTTTCCTTGGGGACATGCCTAATTCCTGGCTGATTTGCCTTTCTCGTCTTAGGGTTGGGGTTCGGCCTAGGGCTAGGATATTTTTAACTAGGAAGCCCTGAGTTCCAGGCTTACTGCATCTGCCAAAGGCATCCCTAAAAGAGTGCAGAAGTGCCACAACATGGCTGCTTTCACGGCTTTTCCCTTAGGAAGAACCCTAATACGCGGCTGATTTACCTTCCTAGGGTTACTGTTAGGCTTAGGCCTAGGACTTTTAAAACCAGGAAGCCCTGGGCTCCAGGCACACTGCAGCTGCGAAAGGCATCCCAAGGGGAGCGCAAAAGTGACACAACTTGGCTGCCTCTGCTGCTATTCTCATGAGACCATCCTGAACCATAGGCTGATTTTCCTTCCTAGGGTTAAGGTTTGAGTTACGCCTGGGGTAAGGGTTCTATTAACCAGAAAGCCCTGAGTTCCAAGAACACAGCAGCTGCGAAGGACTACCCAAGAAGAGCGCAAAAGTACCACAACATGCCTGCCTCCACAGCTTTTTCCTTGGGGACATGCCTAATTCCTGGCTGATTTGCCTTTCTCGTCTTAGGGTTGGGGTTCGGCCTAGGGCTAGGATTTTTTTAACTAGGAAGCCCTGAGTTCCAGGCTTACTGCATCTGCCAAAGGCATCCCAAAGGGAGTGCAGAAGTGCCACAACATGGCTGCTTTCACGGCTTTTCCCTTAGGAAGAACCCTAATACGCGGCTGATTTACCTTCCTAGGGTTACTGTTAGGCTTAGGCCTAGGACTTTTAAAACCAGGAAGCCCTGGGCTCTAGGCACTCTGCAGCTGCGAAAGGCATCCCAAGGGGAGCGCAAAAGTGACACAACTTGGCTGCCTCTGCTTCTATTCTCATGAGACCATCCCGAACCATAGGCTGATTTTCCTTCCTAGGGTTAAGGTTTGAGTTACGCCTAGGGTAAGGGTTCTATTAACCAGAAAGCCCTGAGTTCCAAGAACACAGCAGCTGCGAAGGACTTCCCAAGAAGAGCGCAAAAGTACCACAACATGCCTGCCTCCACAGCTTTTTCCTTGGGGACATGCCTAATTCCTGGCTGATTTGCCTTTCTCGTCTTAGGGTTGGGGTTCGGCCTAGGGCTAGGATTTTTAAAATCAGGAAGCCCTGAGTTCCAGGCACACTGGAGCTGTGAAAGGCATCCAAAAGGGAGTGCAAAAGTGCCACAACATGGTTGCTTTCACGGCTTTTTCCTTGGCAAGAAGCTTAACACCAGGCTGATTTCCCTTCCCAGGGTTACTGTTAGGCTTAGGCCTAGGGCTAGGATTTTTAAAACTAGGAAGCCCTGGGCTCCAGGCACACTGCAGCTGTTCAAGGCATCCCAAGGGGAGTACAAAAGTGCAACAACATGGCAGCTTTCACAGCTTTTTCCTTGGCACCATCCCTATACCTAGGCTGATTTATCTGCCTAGGGTTAGGGTTAGGCTTCAGCCTAGGGCTTGGAGTTTTTTAACCAGGAAGCCCTGAGTTCCAGGCTTACTGCATCTGCCAAAGGCATCCCAAAGGGAGTGCAAAAGTGCCACAACATGGCTGCTTTCACAGCTTTTCCCTTAGGAAGAACCCTAATACCCGGCTGATTTACCTTCCTAGGGTTACTGTTAGGCTTAGGCCTAGGACTTTTAAAACCAGGAAGCCCTGGGCTCCAGGCACACTGCAGCTGTTAAAGGCATCCCAAGAGGGCTGCAGAAGTGACACAACTTGGCTGCCTCTGCTTCTATTCTCATGAGACCATATCGAACCATAGGCTGATTTTCCTTCCTAGGGTTAAGGTTTGAGTTACGCCTAGGGTAAGGGTTCTATTAACCAGAAAGCCCTGATTTCCAAGAACACAGCAGCGGCGAAGGACTTCCCAAAAAGAGCGCAAAAGTACCACAACATGCCTGCCTCCACAGCTTTTTCCTTGGGGACATGCCTAATTCCTGGCTGATTTGCCTTTCTCGTCTTAGGGTTGGGGTTCGGCCTAGGGCTAGGATATTTTAACTAGGAAGCCCTGAGTTCTAGGCTTACTTCATCTGCAAAAAGCATCCCAAAGGGAGTGCAGAAGTGCCACAACATGGCTGCTTTCACGGCTTTTCCCTTAGGAAGAACCCTAATACGCGGCTGATTTACCTTCCTAGGGTTACTGTTAGGCTTAGGCCTAGGACATTTAAAACCAGGAAGCCCTGGGCTCCAGGCACATGCAGCTGCGAAAGGCATCCCAAGAGGGCCGCAGAAGCGACACAACTTGGCTGCCTCTGCTTCTATTCTCATGAGACCATCCTGAACCATAGGCTGATTTTCCTTCCTAGGGTTAAGGTTTGAGTTACGCCTAGGGTAAGGGTTCTATTAACCAGAAAGACCTGAGTTCCAAGAACACAGCATCTGCGAAGGACTACCCAAGAAGAACGCAAATGTACCACAACGTGCATGCCTCCACAGCTTTTTCCTTGGGGACATGCCTAATTCCTGGCTGATTTGCCTTTCTCGTCTTAGGGTTGGGGTTCGGCCTAGGGCTAGGATATTTTTAACTAGGAAGCCCTGAGTTCCAGGCTTACTTCATCTGCAAAAGGCATCCCAAAGGGAGTGCAGAAGTGCCACAACATGGCTGCTTTCACAGCTTTTCCCTTAGGAAGAACCCTAATACGCGGCTGATTTACCTTCCTAGGGTTACTGTTAGGCTTAGGCCTAGGACTTTTAAAACCAGGAAGCCCTGGGCTCCAGGCACACTGCAGCTGCGAAAGGCATCCCAAGGGGAGCGCAAAAGTGACACAACTTGGCTGCCACCACTGATATTTCCATGAGACCATCCCGAACCATAGGCTGATTTTCCTTCCTAGGGTTAAGGTTTGAGTTACGCCTAGGGTAAGGGGTCTATTAACCAGAAAGCCCTGAGTTCCAAGAACACAGCAGCTGCGAAGGACTAGCCAAGAAGAGCGCAAAAGTACCACAACATGCCTGCCTCCACAGCTTTTTCCTTGGGGACATGCCTAATTCCTGGCTGATTTGCCTTTCTCGTCTTAGGGTTGGGGTTCGGCCTAGGGCTAGGATATTTTTAACTAGGAAGCCCTGAGTTCCAGGCTTACTGCATCTGCCAAAGGCATCCCAAAGGGAGTGCAGAAGTGCCACAACATGGCTGCTTTCACGGCTTTTCCCTTAGGAAGAACCCTAATACGCGGCTGATTTACCTTCCTAGGGTTACTGTTAGGCTTAGGCCTAGGACTTTTAAAACCAGGAAGCCCTGGGCTCCAGGCACTCTGCATCTGCGAAAGGCATCCCAAGGGGAGCGCAAAAGTGACACAACTTGGCTGCCTCTGCTTCTATTCTCATGAGACCATCCCGAACCATAGGCTGATTTTCCTTCCTAGGGTTACGGTTTGATTTACGCCTAGGGTAAGGGTTCTATTAACCAGAAAGCCCTGAGTTCCAAGAACACAGCAGCTGCGAAGGACTTCCCAAGAAGAGCGCAAAAGTACCACAACATGCCTGCCTCCACAGCTTTTTCCTTGGGGACATGCCTAATTCCTGGCTGATTTGCCTTTCTCGTCTTAGGGTTGGGGTTCGGCCTAGGGCTAGGATTTTTAAAATCAGGAAGCCCTGAGTTCCAGGCACACTGGAGCTGTGAAAGGCATCCAAACGGGAGTGTAAAAGTGCCACAACATGGTTGCTTTCACGGCTTTTTCCTTGGCAAGAAGCTTAACACCAGGCTGATTTCCCTTCCCAGGGTTACTGTTAGGCTTAGGCCTAGGGCTAGGATATTTAAAACTAGGAAGCCCTGGGCTCCAGGCACACTGCAGCTGTTCAAGGCATCCCAAGGGGAGTACAAAAGTGCAACAACATGGCAGCTTTCACAGCTTTTTCCTTGGCACCATCCCTATACCTAGGCTGATTTATCTGCCTAGGGTTAGGGTTAGGCTTCAGCCTAGGGCTTGGAGTTTTTTAACCAGGAAGCCCTGAGTTCCAGGCTTACTGCATCTGCCAAAGGCATCCCAAAGGGAGTGCAAAAGTGCCACAACATGGCTGCTTTCACGGCTTTTCCCTTAGGACGAACCCTAATACCCGGCTGATTTACCTTCCTAGGGTTACTGTTAGGCTTAGGCCTAGGACTTTTAAAACCAGGAAGCCCTGGGCTCCAGGCACACTGCAGCTGCGAAAGGCATCCCAAGGGGAGCGCAAAAGTGACACAACTTGGCTGCCTCTGCTTCTATTCTCATGAGACCATCCCGAACCATAGGCTGATTTTCCTTCCTAGGGTTAAGGTTTGAGTTACGCCTAGGGTAAGAGTTCTATTAACCAGAAAGCCCTGAGTTCCAAGAACACAGCAGCTGCGAAGGACTACCCAAGAAGAGCGCAAAAGTACCACAACATGGCTGCTTTCACGGCTTTTCCCTTAGGAAGAACCCTAATACCCGGCTGATTTACCTTCCTAGGGTTACTGTTAGGCTTAGGCCTAGGACTTTTAAAACCAGGAAGCCCTGGGCTCCAGGCACACTGCAGCTGCGAAAGGCATCCCAAGGGGAGCGCAAAAGTGACACAACTTGGCTGCCACCACTGATATTTCCATGAGACCATCCCGAACCATAAGCTGATTTTCCTTCCTAGGGTTAAGGTTTGAGTTACGCCTAGGGTAAGGGGTCTATTAACCAGAAAGCCCTGAGTTCCAAGAACACAGCAGCTTCGAAGTACTAGCCAAGAAGAGCGCAAAAGTACCACAACGTGCCTGCCTCCACAGCTTTTTCCTTGGGGACATGCCTAATTCCTGGCTGATTTGCCTTTCTCGTCTTAGGGTTGGGGTTCGGCCTAGGGCTAGGATATTTTTAACTAGGAAGCCCTGAGTTCCAGGCTTACTTCATCTGCAAAAGGCATCCCAAAGGGAGTGCAGAAGTGCCACAACATGGCTGCTTTCACAGCTTTTCCCTTAGGAAGAACCCTAATACCCGGCTGATTTACCTTCCTAGGGTTACTGTTAGGCTTAGGCCTAGGACTTTTAAAACCAGGAAGCCCTGGGCTCCAGGCACACTGCAGCTGCGAAAGGCATCCCAAGGGGAGCGCAAAAGTGACACAACTTGGCTGCCACCACTGATATTTCCATGAGACCATCCCGAACCATAGGCTGATTTTCCTTCCTAGGGTTAAGGTTTGAGTTACGCCTAGGGTAAGGGGTCTATTAACCAGAAAGCCCTGAGTTCCAAGAACACAGCAGCTGCGAAGGACTAGCCAAGAAGAGCGCAAAAGTACCACAACATGCCTGCCTCCACAGCTTTTTCCTTGGGGACATGCCTAATTCCTGGCTGATTTGCCTTTCTCGTCTTAGGGTTGGGGTTCGGCCTAGGGCAAGGATATTTTTAACTAGGAAGCCCTGAGTTCCAGGCTTACTGCATCTGCCAAAGGCATCCCAAAGGGAGTGCAGAAGTGCCACAACATGGCTGCTTTCACGGCTTTTCCCTTAGGAAGAACCCTAATACTCGGCTGATTTACCTTCCTAGGGTTACTGTTAGGCTTAGGCCTAGGACTTTTAAAACCAGGAAGCCCTGGGCTCCAGGTACTCTGCATCTGCGAAAGGCATCCCAAGGGGAGCGCAAAAGTGACACAACTTGGCTGCCTCTGCTTCTATTCTCATGAGACCATCCCGAACCATAGGCTGATGTTCCTTCCTAGGGTTAAGGTTTGATTTACGCCTAGGGTAAGGGTTCTATTAACCAGAAAGCCCTGAGTTCCAAGAACACAGCAGCTGCGAAGGACTTCCCAAGAAGAGCGCAAAAGTACCACAACATGCCTGCCTCCACAGCTTTTTCCTTGGGGACATGCCTAATTCCTGGCTGATTTGCCTTTCTCGTCTTAGGGTTGGGGTTCGGCCTAGGGCTAGGATTTTTAAAATCAGGAAGCCCTGAGTTCCAGGCACACTGGAGCTGTGAAAGGCATCCAAAAGGGAGTGCAAAAGTGCCACAACATGGTTGCTTTCACGGCTTTTTCCTTGGCAAGAAGCTTAACACCAGGCTGATTTCCCTTCCCAGGGTTACTGTTAGGCTTAGGCCTAGGGCTAGGATATTTAAAACTAGGAAGCCCTGGGCTCCAGGCACACTGCAGCTGTTCAAGGCATCCCAAGGGGAGTACAAAAGTGCAACAACATGGCAGCTTTCACAGCTTTTTCCTTGGCACCATCCCTATACCTAGGCTGATTTATCTGCCTAGGGTTAGGGTTAGGCTTCAGCCTAGGGCTTGGAGTTTTTTAACCAGGAAGCCCTGAGTTCCAGGCTTACTGCATCTGCCAAAGGCATCCCAAAGGGAGTGCAAAAGTGCCACAACATGGCTGCTTTCACGGCTTTTCCCTTAGGAAGAACCCTAATACCCGGCTGATTTACCTTCCTAGGGTTACTGTTAGGCTTAGGCCTAGGACTTTTAAAACCAGGAAGCCCTGGGCTCCAGGCACACTGCAGCTGCGAAAGGCATCCCAAGAGGGCTGCAGAAGTGACACAACTTGGCTGCCTCTGCTTCTATTCTCATGAGACCATCCCGAACCATAGGCTGATTTTCCTTCCTAGGGTTAAGGTTTGAGTTACGCCTAGGGTAAGAGTTCTATTAACCAGAAAGCCCTGAGTTCCAAGAACACAGCAGCTGCGAAGGACTAGCCAAGAAGAGCGCAAAAGTACCACAACATGCCTGCCTCCACAGCTTTTTCCTTGGGGACATGCCTAATTCCTGGCTGATTTGCCTTTCTCGTCTTAGGGTTGGGGTTCGGCCTAGGGCTAGGATTTTTAAAATCAGGAAGCCCTGAGTTCCAGGCATACTGGAGCTGTGAAAGGCATCCAAAAGGGAGTGCAAAAGTGCCACAACATGGCTGCTTTCACGGCTTTTTCCTTGGCAAGAAGCCTAACACCAGGCTGATTTCCCTTCCTAGGGTTACTGTTAGGCTTAGGCCTAGGGCTAGGATTTTTAAAACTAGGAAGCCCTTAGTTCCAGGCACACTGCAGCTGTTCAAGGCATCCCAAGGGGAGTGCAAAAGTGCAACAACATGGCAGCTTTCACAGCTTTTTCCTTGGCACCATCCCTATACCTAGGCTGTTTTATCTGCCTAGGGTTAGGGTTAGGCTTCACCCTAGGGCTTGGAGATTTTAACCAGGAAGCCCTGAGTTCCAGGCTTACTGCATCTGCCAAAGGCATCCCAAAGGGAGTGCAAAAGTGCCACAACATGGCTGCTTTCACGGCTTTTCCCTTAGGAAGAACCCTTATACTCGGCTGATTTACCTTCCCAGGGTTACTGTTAGGCTTAGGCCTAGGACTTTTAAAAACAGGAAGCCCTGGGCTCCAGGCACACTGCAGCTGCGAAAGGCATCCCAAGGGGAGCGCAAAAGTGACACAACTTGGCTGCCACCACTGAAATTTCCATGAGACCATCCCGAAACATAGGCTGATTTTCCTTCCTAGGGTTAAGGTTTGAGTTACGCCTGGGGTAAGGGGTCTATTAACCAGAAAGCCCTGAGTTCCAAGAACACAGCAGCTTCGAAGGACTACCCAAGAAGAGCGCAAAAGTACCACAACGTGCCTGCCTCCACAGCTTTTTCCTTGGGGACATGCCTAATTCCTGGCTGATTTGCCTTTCTCGTCTTAGGGTTGGGGTTCGGCCTAGGGCTAGGATATTTTTAACTAGGAAGCCCTGAGTTCCAGGCTTACTGCATCTGCCAAAGGCATCCCAAAGGGAGTGCAGAAGTGCCACAACATGGCTGCTTTCACGGCTTTTCCCTTAGGAAGAACCCTAATACGCGGCTGATTTACCTTCCTAGGGTTACTGTTAGGCTTAGGCCTAGGACTTTTAAAACCAGGAAGCCCTGGGCTCCAGGCACACTGCAGCTGCGAAAGGCATCCCAAGAGGGCCGCAGAAGTGACACAACTTGGCTGCCACCACTGATATTTCCATGAGACCATCCCGAAACATAGGCTGATTTTCCTTCCTAGGGTTAAGGTTTGAGTTACGCCTGGGGTAAGGGTTCTATTAACCAGAAAGCCCTGAGTTCCAAGAACACAGCAGCTGCGAAGGACTAGCCAAGAAGAGCGCAAAAGTACCACAACATGCCTGCCTCCACAGCTTTTTCCTTGGGGACATGCCTAATTCCTGGCTGATTTGCCTTTCTCGTCTTAGGGTTGGGGTTCGGCCTAGGGCTAGGATTTTTAAAATCAGGAAGCCCTGAGTTCCAGGCATACTGGAGCTGTGAAAGGCATCCAAAAGGGAGTGCAAAAGTGCCACAACATGGCTGCTTTCACGGCTTTTTCCTTGGCAAGAAGCCTAACACCAGGCTGATTTCCCTTCCTAGGGTTACTGTTAGGCTTAGGCCTAGGGCTAGGATTTTTAAAACTAGGAAGCCCTTAGTTCCAGGCACACTGCAGCTGTTCAAGGCATCCCAAGGGGAGTGCAAAAGTGCAACAACATGGCAGCTTTCACAGCTTTTTCCTTGGCACCATCCCTATACCTAGGCTGTTTTATCTGCCTAGGGTTAGGGTTAGGCTTCACCCTAGGGCTTGGAGATTTTAACCAGGAAGCCCTGAGTTCCAGGCTTACTGCATCTGCCAAAGGCATCCCAAAGGGAGTGCAAAAGTGCCACAACATGGCTGCTTTCACGGCTTTTCCCTTAGGAAGAACCCTAATACTCGGCTGATTTACCTTCCCAGGGTTACTGTTAGGCTTAGGCCTAGGACTTTTAAAACCAGGAAGCCCTGGGCTCCAGGCACACTGCAGCTGCGAAAGGCATCCCAAGGGGAGCGCAAAAGTGACACAACTTGGCTGCCACCACTGATATTTCCATGAGACCATCCCGAACCATAGGCTGATTTTCCTTCCTAGGGTTAAGGTTTGAGTTACGCCTAGGGTAAGGGTTCTATTAACCAGAAAGCCCTGAGTTCCAAGAACACAGCAGCTGCGAAGGACTAGCCAAGAAGAGCGCAAAAGTACCACAACATGCCTGCCTCCACAGCTTTTTCCTTGGGGACATGCCTAATTCCTGGCTGATTTGCCTTTCTCGTCTTAGGGTTGGGGTTCGGCCTAGGGCTAGGATTTTTTTAACTAGGAAGCCCTGAGTTCCAGGCTTACTTCATCTGCCAAAGGCATCCCAAAGGGTGTGCAAAAGTGCCACAACATGGCTGCTTTCACGGCTTTTCCCTTAGGAAGAACCCTAATACGCGGCTGATTTACCTTCCTAGGGTTACTGTTAGGCTTAGGCCTAGGACTTTTAAAACCAGGAAGCCCTGGGCTCCAGGCACACTGCAGCTGCGAAAGGCATCCCAAGGGGAGCGCAAAAGTGACACAACTTGGCTGCCACCACTGATATTTCCATGAGACCATCCCGAAACATAGGCTGATTTTCCTTCCTAGGGTTAAGGTTTGAGTTACGCCTAGGGTAAGGGTTCTATTAACCAGAAAGACCTGAGTTCCAAGAACACAGCAGCTGCGAAGGACTAGCCAAGAAGAGCGCAAAAGTACCACAACATGCCTGCGTCGATAGCTTTTTCCTTGGGGACATGCCTAATTCCTGGCTGATTTGCCTTTCTCGTCTTAGGGTTGGGGTTCGGCCTAGGGCTAGGATATTTTTAACTAGGAAGCCCTGAGTTCCAGGCTTACTGCATCTGCCAAAGGCATCCCTAAAAGAGTGCAGAAGTGCCACAACATGGCTGCTTTCACGGCTTTTCCCTTAGGAAGAACCCTAATACGCGGCTGATTTACCTTCCTAGGGTTACTGTTAGGCTTAGGCCTAGGACTTTTAAAACCAGGAAGCCCTGGGCTCCAGGCACACTGCAGCTGCGAAAGGCATCCCAAGGGGAGCGCAAAAGTGACACAACTTGGCTGCCTCTGCTTCTATTCTCATGAGACCATCCCGAATCATAGGCTGATTTTCCTTCCTAGGGTTAAGGTTTGAGTTACGCCTAGGGTAAGGGTTCTATTAACCAGAAAGCCCTGAGTTCCAAGAACACAGCAGCTGCGAAGGACTACCCAAGAAGAGCACAAAAGTACCACAACATGCCTGCTTCCACAGCTTTTTCCTTGGGGACATGCCTAATTCCTGGCTGATTTGCCTTTCTCGTCTTAGGGTTGGGGTTCGGCCTAGGGCTAGGATTTTTAAAATCAGGAAGCCCTGAGTTCCAGGCACACTGGAGCTGTGAAAGGCATCCAAAAGGGAGTGTAAAAGTGCCACAACATGGTTGCTTTCACGGCTTTTTCCTTGGCAAGAAGCTTAACACCAGGCTGATTTCCCTTCCCAGGGTTACTGTTAGGCTTAGGCCTAGGGCTAGGATTTTTAAAACTAGGAAGCCCTGGGCTCCAGGCACACTGCAGCTGTTCAAGGCATCCCAAGGGGAGTACAAAAGTGCAACAACATGGCAGCTTTCACAGCTTTTTCCTTGGCACCATCCCTATACCTAGGCTGATTTATCTGCCTAGGGTTAGGGTTAGGGTTCAGCCTAGGGCTTGGAGTTTTTTAACCAGGAAGCCCTGAGTTCCAGGCTTACTGCATCTGCCAAAGGCATCCCAAAGGGAGTGCAAAAGTGCCACAACATGGCTGCTTTCACAGCTTTTCCCTTAGGAAGAACCCTAATACCCGGCTGATTTACCTTCCTAGGGTTACTGTTAGGCTTAGGCCTAGGACTTTTAAAACCAGGAAGCCCTGGGCTCCAGGCACACTGCAGCTGTTAAAGGCATCCCAAGAGGGCTGCAGAAGTGACACAACTTGGCTGCCTCTGCTTCTTTTCTCATGAGACCATCCCGAACCATAGGCTGATTTTCCTTCCTAGGGTTAAGGTTTGAGTTACGCCTAGGGTAAGAGTTCTATTAACCAGAAAGCCCTGAGTTCCAAGAACACAGCAGCTGCGAAGGACTACCCAAGAAGAGCGCAAAAGTACCACAACGTGCCTGCCTCCACAGCTTTTTCCTTGGGGACATGCCTAATTCCTGGCTGATTTGCCTTTCTCGTCTTAGGGTTGGGGTTCGGCCTAGGGCTAGGATTTTTTTAACTAGGAAGCCCTGAGTTCCAGGCTTACTGCATCTGCCAAAGGCATCCCAAAGGGAGTGCAGAAGTGCCACAACATGGCTGCTTTCACGGCTTTTCCCTTAGGAAGAACCCTAATACGCGGCTGATTTACCTTCCTAGGGTTACTGTTAGGCTTAGGCCTAGGACTTTTAAAACCAGGAAGCCCTGGGCTCCAGGCACATGCAGCTGCGAAAGGCATCCCAAGAGGGCCGCAGAAGTGACACAACTTGGCTGCCACCACTGATATTTCCATGAGACCATCCCGAAACATAGGCTGATTTTCCTTCCTAGGGTTAAGGTTTGAGTTACGCCTAGGGTAAGGGTTCTATTAACCAGAAAGCCCTTAGTTCCAAGAACACAGCAGCTGCGAAGGACTAGCCAAGAAGAGCGCAAAAGTACCACAACATGCCTGCCTCCACAGCTTTTTCCTTGGGGACATGCCTAATTCCTGGCTGATTTGCCTTTCTCGTCTTAGGGTTGGGGTTCGGCCTAGGGCTAGGATTTTTAAAATCAGGAAGCCCTGAGTTCCAGGCATACTGGAGCTGTGAAAGGCATCCAAAAGGGAGTGCAAAAGTGCCACAACATGGCTGCTTTCACGGCTTTTTCCTTGGCAAGAAGCCTAACACCAGGCTGATTTCCCTTCCCAGGGTTACTGTTAGGCTTAGGCCTAGGGCTAGGATTTTTAAAACTAGGAAGCCCTTAGTTCCAGGCACACTGCAGCTGTTCAAGGCATCCCAAGGGGAGTGCAAAGTGCAACAACATGGCAGCTTTCACAGCTTTTTCCTTGGCACCATCCCTATACCTAGGCTGTTTTATCTGCCTAGGGTTAGGGTTAGGGTTCACCCTAGGGCTTGGAGATTTTAACCAGGAAGCCCTGAGTTCCAGGCTTACTGCATCTGCCAAAGGCATCCCAAAGGGAGTGCAAAAGTGCCACAACATGGCTGCTTTCACGGCTTTTCCCTTAGGAAGAACCCTAATACTCGGCTGATTTACCTTCCTAGGGTTACTGTTAGGCTTAGGCCTAGGACTTTTAAAACCAGGAAGCCCTGGGCTCCAGGCACACTGCAGCTGCGAAAGGCATCCCAAGGGGAGCGCAAAAGTTACACAACTTGGCTGCCACCACTGATATTTCCATGAGACCATCCCGAACCATAGGCTGATTTTCCTTCCTAGGGTTAAGGTTTGAGTTACGCCTAGGGTAAGGGTTCTATTAACCAGAAAGCCCTGAGTTCCAAGAACACAGCAGCTGCGAAGGACTAGCCAAGAAGAGCGCAAAAGTACCACAACATGCCTGCCTCCACAGCTTTTTCCTTGGGGACATGCCTAATTCCTGGCTGATTTGCCTTTCTCGTCTTAGGGTTGGGGTTCGGCCTAGGGCTAGGATATTTTTAACTAGGAAGCCCTGAGTTCCAGGCTTACTGCATCTGCCAAAGGCATCCCTAAAAGAGTGCAGAAGTGCCACAACATGGCTGCTTTCACGGCTTTTCCCTTAGGAAGAACCCTAATACGCGGCTGATTTACCTTCCTAGGGTTACTGTTAGGCTTAGGCCTAGGACTTTTAAAACCAGGAAGCCCTGGGCTCCAGGCACACTGCAGCTGCGAAAGGCATCCCAAGGGGAGCGCAAAAGTGACACAACTTGGCTGCCTCTGCTGCTATTCTCATGAGACCATATCGAACCATAGGCTGATTTTCCTTCCTAGGGTTAAGGTTTGAGTTACGCCTGGGGTAAGGGTTCTATTAACCAGAAAGCCCTGAGTTACAAGAACACAGCAGCTGCGAAGGACTACCCAAGAAGAGCGCAAAAGTACCACAACGTGCCTGCCTCCACAGCTTTTTCCTTGGGGACATGCCTAATTCCTGGCTGATTTGCCTTTCTCGTCTTAGGGTTGGGGTTCGGCCTAGGGCTAGGATTTTTAAAATCAGGAAGCCCTGAGTTCCAGGCATACTGGAGCTGTGAAAGGCATCCAAAAGGGAGTGCAAAAGTGCCACAACATGGCTGCTTTCACGGCTTTTTCCATGGCAAGAAGCCTAACACCAGGCTGATTTCCGTTCCCAGGGTTACTGTTAGGCTTAGGCCTAGGGCTAGGATTTTTAAAACTAGGAAGCCCTTAGTTCCAGGCACACTGCAGCTGTTCAAGGCATCCCAAGGGGAGTGCAAAAGTGCAACAACATGGCAGCTTTCACAGCTTTTTCCTTGGCACCATCCCTATACCTAGGCTGTTTTATCTGCCTAGGGTTAGGGTTAGGCTTCACCCTAGGGCTTGGAGATTTTAACCAGGAAGCCCTGAGTTCCAGGCTTACTGCATCTGCCAAAGGCATCCCAAAGGGAGTGCAAAAGTGCCACAACATGGCTGCTTTCACGGCTTTTCCCTTAGGAAGAACCCTAATACGCGGCTGATTTACCTTCCTAGGGTTACTGTTAGGCTTAGGCCTAGGACTTTTAAAACCAGGAAGCCCTGGGCTCCAGGCACACTGCAGCTGCGAAAGGCATCCCAAGGGGAGCGCAAAAGTGACACAACTTGGCTGCCACCACTGATATTTCCATGAGACCATCCCGAACCATAGGCTGATTTTCCTTCCTAGGGTTAAGGTTTGAGTTACGCCTAGGGTAAGGGTTCTATTAACCAGAAAGCCCTGAGTTCCAAGAACACAGCAGCTGCGAAGGACTACCCAAGAAGAGCGCAAAAGTACCACAACATGCCTGCGTCGATAGCTTTTTCCTTGGGGACATGCCTAATTCCTGGCTGATTTGCCTTTCTCGTCTTAGGGTTGGGGTTCGGCCTAGGGCTAGGATTTTTTTAACTAGGAAGCCCTGAGTTCCAGGCTTACTTCATCTGCCAAAGGCATCCCAAAGGGTGTGCAAAAGTGCCACAACATGGCTGCTTTCACGGCTTTTCCCTTAGGAAGAACCCTAATACCCGGCTGATTTACCTTCCTAGGGTTACTGTTAGGCTTAGGCCTAGGACTTTTAAAACCAGGAAGCCCTGGGCTCCAGGCACACTGCAGCTGCGAAAGGCATCCCAAGGGGAGCGCAAAAGTGACACAACTTGGCTGCCACCACTGATATTTCCATGAGACCATCCCGAAACATAGGCTGATTTTCCTTCCTAGGGTTAAGGTTTGAGTTACGCCTAGGGTAAGGGTTCTATTAACCAGAAAGACCTGAGTTCCAAAAACACAGCAGCTGCGAAGGACTTCCCAAGAAGAGCACAAAAGTACCACAACATGCCTGCCTCCACAGCTTTTTCCTTGGGGACATGCCTAATTCCTGGCTGATTTGCCTTTCTCGTCTTAGGGTTGGGGTTCGGCCTAGGGCTAGGATTTTTAAAATCAGGAAGCCCTGAGTTCCAGGCACACTGGAGCTGTGAAAGGCATCCAAAAGGGAGTGCAAAAGTGCCACAACATGGTTGCTTTCACGGCTTTTTCCTTGGCAAGAAGCTTAACACCAGGCTGATTTCCCTTCCCAGGGTTACTGTTAGGCTTAGGCCTAGGGCTAGGATTTTTAAAACTAGGAAGCCCTGGGCTCCAGGCACACTGCAGCTGTTCAAGGCATCCCAAGGGGAGTACAAAAGTGCAACAACATGGCAGCTTTCACAGCTTTTTCCTTGGCACCATCCCTAAACCTAGGCTCATTTATCTGCCTAGGGTTAGGGTTAGGCTTCAGCCTAGGGCTTGGAGTTTTTTAACCAGGAAGCCCTGAGTTCCAGGCTTACTGCATCTGCCAAAGGCATCCCAAAGGGAGTGCAAAAGTGCCACAACATGGCTGCTTTCACAGCTTTTCCCTTAGGAAGAACCCTAATACCCGGCTGATTTACCTTCCTAGGGTTACTGTTAGGCTTAGGCCTAGGACTTTTAAAACCAGGAAGCCCTGGGCTCCAGGCACACTGCAGCTGTTAAAGGCATCCCAAGAGGGCTGCAGAAGTGACACAACTTGGCTGCCTCTGCTTCTATTCTCATGAGACCATCCCGAACCATAGGCTGATTTTCCTTCCTAGGGTTAAGGTTTGAGTTACGCCTAGGGTAAGAGTTCTATTAACCAGAAAGCCCTGAGTTCCAAGAACACAGCAGCTGCGAAGGACTACCCAAGAAGAGCGCAAAAGTACCACAACGTGCCTGCCTCCACAGCTTTTTCCTTGGGGACATGCCTAATTCCTGGCTGATTTGCCTTTCTCGTCTTAGGGTTGGGGTTCGGCCTAGGGCTAGGATATTTTTAACTAGGAAGCCCTGAGTTCCAGGTTTACTGCATCTGCCAAAGGCATCCCAAAGGGAGTGCAGAAGTGCCACAACATGGCTGCTTTCACGGCTTTTCCCTTAGGAAGAACCCTAATACGCGGCTGATTTACCTTCCTAGGGTTACTGTTAGGCTTAGGCCTAGGACTTTTAAAACCAGGAAGCCCTGGGCTCCAGGCACACTGCAGCTGCGAAAGGCATCCCAAGGGGAGCGCAAAAGTGACACAACTTGTCTGCCTCTGCTGCTATTCTCATGAGACCATATCGAACCATAGGCTGATTTTCCTTCCTAGGGTTAAGGTTTGAGTTACGCCTGGGGTAAGGGTTCTATTAACCAGAAAGCTCTGAGTTCCAAGAACACAGCAGCTGCGAAGGACTACCCAAGAAGAGCGCAAAAGTACCACAACATGCCTGCCTCCACAGCTTTTTGCTTGGGGACATGCCTAATTCCTGGCTGATTTGCCTTTCTCGTCTTAGGGTTGGGGTTCGGCCTAGGGCTAGGATTTTTTTAACTAGGAAGCCCTGAGTTCCAGGTTTACTGCATCTGCCAAAGGCATCCCAAAGGGAGTGCAGAAGTGCCACAACATGGCTGCTTTCACGGCTTTTCCCTTAGGAAGAACCCTAATACCCGGCTGATTTACCTTCCCAGGGTTACTGTTAGGCTTAGGCCTAGGACTTTTAAAACCAGGAAGCCCTGGGCTCCAGGCACACTGCAGCTGCGAAAGGCATCCCAAGAGGGCTGCAGAAGTGACACAACTTGGCTGCCTCTGCTTCTATTCTCATGAGACCATCCCGAACCATAGGCTGATTTTCCTTCCTAGGGTTAAGGTTTGAGTTACGCCTAGGGTAAGAGTTCTATTAACCAGAAAGCCCTGAGTTCCAAGAACACAGCAGCTGCGAAGGACTACCCAAGAAGAGCGCAAAAGTACCACAACATGCCTGCCTCCACAGCTTTTTCCTTGGGGACATGCCTAATTCCTGGCTGATTTGCCTTTCTCGTCTTAGGGTTGGGGTTCGGCCTAGGGCTAGGATATTTTTAACTAGGAAGCCCTGAGTTCCAGGTTTACTGCATCTGCCAAAGGCATCCCAAAGGGAGTGCAGAAGTGCCACAACATGGCTGCTTTCACGGCTTTTCCCTTAGGAAGAACCCTAATACCCGGCTGATTTACCTTCCTAGGGTTACTGTTAGGCTTAGGCCTAGGACTTTTAAAACCAGGAAGCCCTGGGCTCCAGGCACACTGCAGCTGCGAAAGGCATCCCAAGAGGGCTGCAGAAGTGACACAACTTGGCTGCCTCTGCTTCTATTCTCATGAGACCATCCCGAACCATAGGCTGATTTTCCTTCCTAGGGTTAAGGTTTGAGTTACGCCTAGGGTAAGAGTTCTATTAACCAGAAAGCCCTGAGTTCCAAGAACACAGCAGCTGCGAAGGACTACCCAAGAAGAGCGCAAAAGTACCACAACATGCCTGCCTCCACAGCTTTTTCCTTGGGGACATGCCTAATTCCTGGCTGATTTGCCTTTCTCGTCTTAGGGTTGGGGTTCGGCCTAGGGCTAGGATTTTTAAAATCAGGAAGCCCTGAGTTCCAGGCATACTGGAGCTGTGAAAGGCATCCAAAAGGGAGTGCAAAAGTGCCACAACATGGCTGCTTTCACGGCTTTTTCCTTGGCAAGAAGCCTAACACCAGGCTGATTGACCTTCCCAGGGTTACTGTTAGGCTTAGGCCTAGGGCTAGGATTTTTAAAACTAGGAAGCCCTTAGTTCCAGGCACACTGCAGCTGTTCAAGGCATCCCAAGGGGAGTGCAAAAGTGCAACAACATGGCAGCTTTCACAGCTTTTTCCTTGGCACCATCCCTATACCTAGGCTGTTTTATCTGCCTAGGGTTAGGGTTAGGCTTCACCCTAGGGCTTGGAGATTTTAACCAGGAAGCCCTGAGTTCCAGGCTTACTGCATCTGCCAAAGGCATCCCAAAGGGAGTGCAAAGGTGCCACAACATGGCTGCTTTCACGGCTTTTCCCTTAGGAAGAACCCTAATACTCGGCTGATTTACCTTCCTAGGGTTACTGTTAGGCTTAGGCCTAGGACTTTTAAAACCAGGAAGCCCTGGGCTCCAGGCACACTGCAGCTGCGAAAGGCATCCCAAGGGGAGCGCAAAAGTGACACAACTTGCCTGCCACCACTGATATTTCCATGAGACCATCCCGAACCATAGGCTGATTTTCCTTCCTAGGGTTAAGGTTTGAGTTACGCCTAGGGTAAGGGTTCTATTAACCAGAAAGCCCTGAGTTCCAAGAACACAGCAGCTGCGAAGGACTACCCAAGAAGAGCGCAAAAGTACCACAACATGCCTGCCTCCACAGCTTTTTCCTTGGGGACATGCCTAATTCCTGGCTGATTTGCCTTTCTCGTCTTAGGGTTGGGGTTCGGCCTAGGGCTAGGATTTTTTTAACTAGGAAGCCCTGAGTTCCAGGCTTACTTCATCTGCCAAAGGCATCCCAAAGGGTGTGCAAAAGTGCCACAACATGGCTGCTTTCACGGCTTTTCCCTTAGGAAGAACCCTAATACCCGGCTGATTTACCTTCCTAGGGTTACTGTTAGGCTTAGGCCTAGGACTTTTAAAACCAGGAAGCCCTGGGCTCCAGGCACACTGCAGCTGCGAAAGGCATCCCAAGGGGAGCGCAAAAGTGACACAACTTGGCTGCCACCACTGATATTTCCATGAGACCATCCCGAACCATAGGCTGATTTTCCTTCCTAGGGTTAAGGTTTGAGTTACGCCTAAGGTAAGGGTTCTATTAACCAGAAAGCCCTGAGTTCCAAGAACACAGCAGCTGCGAAGGACTAGCCAAGAAGAGCGCAAAAGTACCACAACATGCCTGCGTCGATAGCTTTTTCCTTGGGGACATGCCTAATTCCTGGCTGATTTGCCTTTCTCGTCTTAGGGTTGGGGTTCGGCCTAGGGCTAGGATATTTTTAACTAGGAAGCCCTGAGTTCCAGGCTTACTGCATCTGCCAAAGGCATCCCAAAGGGAGTGCAGAAGTGCCACAACATGGCTGCTTTCACAGCTTTTCCCTTAGGAAGAACCCTAATACGCGGCTGATTTACCTTCCTAGGGTTACTGTTAGGCTTAGGCCTAGGACTTTTAAAACCAGGAAGCCCTGGGCTCCAGGCACACTGCAGCTGTTAAAGGCATCCCAAGAGGGCTGCAGAAGTGACACAACTTGGCTGCCTCTGCTTCTATTCTCATGAGACCATATCGAACCATAGGCTGATTTTCCTTCCTAGGGTTAAGGTTTGAGTTACGCCTAGGGTAAGGGTTCTATTAACCAGAAAGCCCTGAGTTCCAAGAACACAGCAGCTGCGAAGGACTAGCCAAGAAGAGCGCAAAAGTACCACAACATGCCTGCCTCCACAGCTTTTTCCTTGGGGACATGCCTAATTCCTGGCTGATTTGCCTTTCTCGTCTTAGGGTTGGGGTTCGGCCTAGGGCTAGGATTTTTTTAACTAGGAAGCCCTGAGTTCCAGGCTTACTTCATCTGCAAAAAGCATCCCAAAGGGAGTGCAGAAGTGCCACAACATGGCTGCTTTCACGGCTTTTCCCTTAGGAAGAACCCTAATACGCGGCTGATTTACCTTCCTAGGGTTACTGTTAGGCTTAGGCCTAGGACTTTTAAAACCAGGAAGCCCTGGGCTCCAGGCACATGCAGCTGCGAAAGGCATCCCAAGAGGGCCGCAGAAGCGACACAACTTGGCTGCCTCTGCTTCTATTCTCATGAGATCATCCTGAACCATAGGCTGATTTTCCTTCCTAGGGTTAAGGTTTGAGTTACGCCTAGGGTAAGGGTTCTATTAACCAGAAAGCCCTGAGTTCCAAGAACACAGCAGCTGCGAAGGACTAGCCAAGAAGAGCGCAAAAGTACCACAACGTGCCTGCCTCCACAGCTTTTTCCTTGGGGACATGCCTAATTCCTGGCTGATTTGCCTTTCTCGTCTTAGGGTTGGGGTTCGGCCTAGGGCTAGGATATTTTTAACTAGGAAGCCCTGAGTTCCTGGCTTACTTCATCTGCCAAAGGCATCCCAAAGGGTTTGCAAAAGTGCCACAACATGGCTGCTTTCACGGCTTTTCCCTTAGGAAGAACCCTAATACGCGGCTGATTTACCTTCCTAGGGTTACTGTTAGGCTTAGGCCTAGGACTTTTAAAACCAGGGAGCCCTGGGCTCCAGGCACACTGCAGCTGCGAAAGGCATCCCAAGGGGAGCGCAAAAGTGACACAACTTGGCTGCCACCACTGATATTTCCATGAGACCATCCCAAAACATAGGCTGATTTTCCTTCCTAGGGTTAAGGTTTGAGTTACGCCTAGGGTAAGGGTTCTATTAACCAGAAAGCCCTGAGTTCCAAGAACACAGCAGCTGCGAAGGACTAGCCAAGAAGAGCGCAAAAGTACCACAACGTGCATGCCTCCACAGCTTTTTCCTTGGGGACATGCCTAATTCCTGGCTGATTTGCCTTTCTCGTCTTAGGGTTGGGGTTCGGCCTAGGGCTAGGATTTTTTTAACTAGGAAGCCCTGAGTTCCAGGCTTACTTCATCTGCAAAAGGCATCCCAAAGGGAGTGCAGAAGTGCCACAACATGGCTGCTTTCACGGCTTTTCCCTTAGGAAGAACCCTAATACGCGGCTGATTTACCTTCCTAGGGTTACTGTTAGGCTTAGGCCTAGGACTTTTAAGCCCAGGAAGCCCTGGGCTCCAGGCACACTGCAGCTGCGAAAGGCATCCCAAGGGGAGCGCAAAAGTGAGACAACTTGGCTGCCTCTGCTTCTATTCTCATGAGACCATCCCGAACCATAGGCTGATTTTCCTTCCTAGGGTTCAGGTTTGAGTTACGCCTAGGGTAAGGGTTCTATTAACCAGAAAGCCCTGAGTTCCAAGAACACAGCAGCTGCGAAGGACTAGCCAAGAAGAGCGCAAAAGTACCACAACATGCCTGCCTCCACAGCTTTTTCCTTGGGGACATGCCTAATTCCTGGCTGATTTGCCTTTCTCGTCTTAGGGTTGGGGTTCGGCCTAGGGCTAGGATTTTTAAAATCAGGAAGCCCTGAGTTCCAGGCACACTGGAGCTGTGAAAGGCATCCAAAAGGGAGTGCAAAAGTGCCACAACATGGTTGCTTTCACGGCTTTTTCCTTGGCAAGAAGCTTAACACCAGGCTGATTTCCCTTCCCAGGGTTACTGTTAGGCTTAGGCCTAGGGCTAGGATTTTTAAAACTAGGAAGCCCTGGGCTCCAGGCACACTGCAGCTGTTCAAGGCATCCCAAGGGGAGTACAAAAGTGCAACAACATGGCAGCTTTCACAGCTTTTTCCTTGGCACCATCCCTAAACCTAGGCTCATTTATCTGCCTAGGGTTAGGGTTAGGCTTCAGCCTAGGGCTTGGAGTTTTTTAACCAGGAAGCCCTGAGTTCCAGGCTTACTGCATCTGCCAAAGGCATCCCAAAGGGAGTGGAGAAGTGCCACAACATGGCTGCTTTCACAGCTTTTCCCTTAGGAAGAACCCTAATGCCCGGCTGATTTACCTTCCTAGGGTTACTGTTAGGCTTAGGCCTAGGACTTTTAAAACCAGGAAGCCCTGGGCTCCAGGCACACTGCAGCTGTTAAAGGCATCCCAAGAGGGCTGCAGAAGTGACACAACTTGGCTGCCTCTGCTTCTATTCTCATGAGACCATCCCGAACCATAGGCTGATTTTCCTTCCTAGGGTTAAGGTTTGAGTTACGCCTAGGGTAAGAGTTCTATTAACCAGAAAGCCCTGAGTTCCAAGAACACAGCAGCTGCGAAGGACTACCCAAGAAGAGCGCAAAAGTACCACAACGTGCCTGCCTCCACAGCTTTTTCCTTGGGGACATGCCTAATTCCTGGCTGATTTGCCTTTCTCGTCTTAGGGTTGGGGTTCCGCCTAGGGCTAGGTTATTTTTAACTAGGAAGCCCTGAGTTCCAGGTTTACTGCATCTGCCAAAGGCATCCCAAAGGGAGTGCAGAAGTGCCACAACATGGCTGCTTTCACGGCTTTTCCCTTAGGAAGAAGCCTAATACGCGGCTGATTTACCTTCCTAGGGTTACTGTTAGGCTTAGGCCTAGGACTTTTAAAACCAGGAAGCCCTGGGCTCCAGGCACACTGCAGCTGCGAAAGGCATCCCAAGGGGAGCGCAAAAGTGACACAACTTGTCTGCCTCTGCTGCTATTCTCATGAGACCATATCGAACCATAGGCGGATTTTCCTTCCTAGGGTTAAGGTTTGAGTTACGCCTGGGGTAAGGGTTCTATTAACCAGAAAGCTCTGAGTTCCAAGAACACAGCAGCTGCGAAGGACTACCCAAGAAGAGCGCAAAAGTACCACAACATGCCTGCCTCCACAGCTTTTTCCTTGGGGACATGCCTAATTCCTGGCTGATTTGCCTTTCTCGTCTTAGGGTTGGGGTTCGGCCTAGGGCTAGGATTTTTTTAACTAGGAAGCCCTGAGTTCCAGGTTTACTGCATCTGCCAAAGGCATCCCAAAGGGAGTGCAGAAGTGCCACAACATGGCTGCTTTCACGGCTTTTCCCTTAGGAAGAACCCTAATACCCGGCTGATTTACCTTCCTAGGGTTACTGTTAGGCTTAGGCCTAGGACTTTTAAAACCAGGAAGCCCTGGGCTCCAGGCACACTGCAGCTGCGAAAGGCATCCCAAGAGGGCTGCAGAAGTGACACAACTTGGCTGCCTCTGCTTCTATTCTCATGAGACCATCCCGAACCATAGGCTGATTTTCCTTCCTAGGGTTAAGGTTTGAGTTACGCCTAGGGTAAGAGTTCTATTAACCAGAAAGCCCTGAGTTCCAAGAACACAGCAGCTGCGAAGGACTACCCAAGAAGAGCGCCAAAGTACCACAACATGCCTGCCTCCACAGCTTTTTCCTTGGGGACATGCCTAATTCCTGGCTGATTTGCCTTTCTTGTCTTAGGGTTGGGGTTCGGCCTAGGGCTAGGATATTTTTAACTAGGAAGCCCTGAGTTCCAGGCTTACTGCATCTGCCAAAGGCATCCCAAAGGGAGTGCAGAAGTGCCACAACATGGCTGCTTTCACGGCTTTTCCCTTAGGAAGAACCCTAATACCCGGCTGATTTACCTTCCTAGGGTTACTGTTAGGCTTAGGCCTAGGACTTTTAAAACCAGGAAGCCCTGGGCTCCAGGCACATGCAGCTGCGAAAGGCATCCCAAGAGGGCCGCAGAAGTGACACAACTTGGCTGCCACCACTGATATTTCCATGAGACCATCCCGAAACATAGGCTGATTTTCCTTCCTAGGGTTAAGGTTTGAGTTACGCCTGGGGTAAGGGTTCTATTAACCAGAAAGCCCTGAGTTCCAAGAACACAGCAGCTGCGAAGGACTAGCCAAGAAGAGCGCAAAAGTACCACAACATGCCTGCCTCCACACCTTTTTCCTTGGGGACATGCCTAATTCCTGGCTGATTTGCCTTTCTCGTCTTAGGGTTGGGGTTCGGCCTAGGGCTAGGATTTTTAAAATCAGGAAGCCCTGAGTTCCAGGCATACTGGAGCTGTGAAAGGCATCCAAAAGGGAGTGCAAAAGTGCCACAACATGGCTGCTTTCACGGCTTTTTCCTTGGCAAGAAGCCTAACACCAGGCTGATTTCCCTTCCCAGGGTTACTGTTAGGCTTAGGCCTAGGGCTAGGATTTTTAAAACTAGGAAGCCCTTAGTTCCAGGCACACTGCAGCTGTTCAAGGCATCCCAAGGGGAGTGCAAAAGTGCAACAACATGGCAGCTTTCACAGCTTTTTCCTTGGCACCATCCCTATACCTAGGCTGTTTTATCTGCCTAGGGTTAGGGTTAGGCTTCACCCTAGGGCTTGGAGATTTTAACCAGGAAGCCCTGAGTTCCAGGCTTACTGCATCTGCCAAAGGCATCCCAAAGGGAGTGCAAAGGTGCCACAACATGGCTGCTTTCACGGCTTTTCCCTTAGGAAGAACCCTAATACTCGGCTGATTTACCTTCCTAGGGTTACTGTTAGGCTTAGGCCTAGGACTTTTAAAACCAGGAAGCCCTGGGCTCCAGGCACACTGCAGCTGCGAAAGGCATCCCAAGGGGAGCGCAAAAGTGACACAACTTGGCTGCCACCACTGATATTTCCATGAGACCATCCCGAACCATAGGCTGATTTTCCTTCCTAGGGTTAAGGTTTGAGTTACGCCTAGGGTAAGGGTTCTATTAACCAGAAAGCCCTGAGTTCCAAGAACACAGCAGCTGCGAAGGACTAGCCAAGAAGAGCGCAAAAGTACCACAACATGCCTGCCTCCACAGCTTTTTCCTTGGGGACATGCCTAATTCCTGGCTGATTTGCCTTTCTCGTCTTAGGGTTGGGGTTCGGCCTAGGGCTAGGATTTTTTTAACTAGGAAGCCCTGAGTTCCAGGCTTACTTCATCTGCCAAAGGCATCCCAAAGGGTGTGCAAAAGTGCCACAACATGGCTGCTTTCACGGCTTTTCCCTTAGGAAGAACCCTAATACCCGGCTGATTTACCTTCCTAGGGTTACTGTTAGGCTTAGGCCTAGGACTTTTAAAACCAGGAAGCCCTGGGCTCCAGGCACACTGCAGCTGCGAAAGGCATCCCAAGGGGAGCGCAAAAGTGACACAACTTGGCTGCCACCACTGATATTTCCATGAGACCATCCCGAACCATAGGCTGATTTTCCTTCCTAGGGTTAAGGTTTGAGTTACGCCTAGGGTAAGGGTTCTATTAACCAGAAAGCCCTGAGTTCCAAGAACACAGCAGCTGCGAAGGACTAGCCAAGAAGAGCGCAAAAGTACCACAACATGCCTGCGTCGATAGCTTTTTCCTTGGGGACATGCCTAATTCCTGGCTGATTTGCCTTTCTCGTCTTAGGGTTGGGGTTCGGCCTAGGGCTAGGATATTTTTAACTAGGAAGCCCTGAGTTCCAGGCTTACTGCATCTGCCAAAGGCATCCCAAAGGGAGTGCAGAAGTGCCACAACATGGCTGCTTTCACAGCTTTTCCCTTAGGAAGAACCCTAATACGCGGCTGATTTACCTTCCTAGGGTTACTGTTAGGCTTAGGCCTAGGACTTTTAAAACCAGGAAGCCCTGGGCTCCAGGCACACTGCAGCTGTTAAAGGCATCCCAAGAGGGCTGCAGAAGTGACACAACTTGGCTGCCTCTGCTTCTATTCTCATGAGACCATATCGAACCATAGGCTGATTTTCCTACCTAGGGTTAAGGTTTGAGTTACGCCTAGGGTAAGGGTTCTATTAACCAGAAAGCCCTGAGTTCCAAGAACACAGCAGCTGCGAAGGACTACCCAAGAAGAGCGCAAAAGTACCACAACATGCCTGCCTCCACAGCTTTTTCCTTGGGGACATGCCTAATTCCTGGCTGATTTGCCTTTCTCGTCTTAGGGTTGGGGTTCGGCCTAGGGCTAGGATTTTTTTAACTAGGAAGCCCTGAGTTCCAGGCTTACTTCATCTGCAAAAAGCATCCCAAAGGGAGTGCAGAAGTGCCACAACATGGCTGCTTTCACGGCTTTTCCCTTAGGAAGAACCCTAATACCCAGCTGATTTACCTTCCTAGGGTTACTGTTAGGCTTAGGCCTAGGACTTTTAAAACCAGGGAGCCCTGGGCTCCAGGCACACTGCAGCTGCGAAAGGCATCCCAAGGGGAGCGCAAAAGTGACACAACTTGGCTGCCACCACTGATATTTCCATGAGACCATCCCAAAACATAGGCTGATTTTCCTTCCTAGGGTTAAGGTTTGAGTTACGCCTAGGGTAAGGGTTCTATTAACCAGAAAGACCTGAGTTCCAAGAACACAGCATCTGCGAAGGACTACCCAAGAAGTGCGCTAAAGTACCACAACGTGCATGCCTCCACAGCTTTTTCCTTGGGGACATGCCTAATTCCTGGCTGATTTGCCTTTCTCGTCTTAGGGTTGGGGTTCGGCCTAGGGCTAGGATATTTTTAACTAGGAAGCCCTGAGTTCCAGGCTTACTTCATCTGCAAAAAGCATCCCAAAGGGAGTGCAGAAGTGCCACAACATGGCTGCTTTCACGGCTTTTCCCTTAGGAAGAACCCTAATACGCGGCTGATTTACCTTCCTAGGGTTACTGTTAGGCTTAGGCCTAGGACTTTTAAAACCAGGAAGCCCTGGGCTCCAGGCACACTGCAGCTGCGAAAGGCATCCCAAGGGGAGCGCAAAAGTGACACAACTTGCCTGCCACCACTGATATTTCCATGAGACCATCCCGAACCATAGGCTGATTTTCCTTCCTAGGGTTAAGGTTTGAGTTACGCCTAGGGTAAGGGTTCTATTAACCAGAAAGCCCTGAGTTCCAAGAACACAGCAGCTGCGAAGGACTAGCCAAGAAGAGCGCAAAAGTACCACAACATGCCTGCGTCGATAGCTTTTTCCTTGGGGACATGCCTAATTCCTGGCTGATTTGCCTTTCTCGTCTTAGGGTTGGGGTTCGGCCTAGGGCTAGGATATTTTTAACTAGGAAGCCCTGAGTTCCAGGCTTACTGCATCTGCCAAAGGCATCCCAAAGGGAGTGCAAAAGTGCCACAACATGGCTGCTTTCACAGCTTTTCCCTTAGGAAGAACCCTAATACGCGGCTGATTTACCTTCCTAGGGTTACTGTTAGGCTTAGGCCTAGGACTTTTAAAACCAGGAAGCCCTGGGCTCCAGGCACACTGCAGCTGTTAAAGGCATCCCAAGAGGGCTGCAGAAGTGACACAACTTGGCTGCCTCTGCTTCTATTCTCATGAGACCATATCGAACCATAGGCTGATTTTCCTTCCTAGGGTTAAGGTTTGAGTTACGCCTAGGGTAAGGGTTCTATTAACCAGAAAGCCCTGAGTTCCAAGAACACAGCAGCTGCGAAGTACTTCCCAAGAAGAGCGCAAAAGTACCACAACATGCCTGCCTCCACAGCTTTTTCCTTGGGGACATGCCTAATTCCTGGCTGATTTGCCTTTCTCGTCTTAGGGTTGGGGTTCGGCCTAGGGCTAGGATTTTTTTAACTAGGAAGCCCTGAGTTCCAGGCTTACTTCATCTGCAAAAAGCATCCCAAAGGGAGTGCAGAAGTGCCACAACATGGCTGCTTTCACGGCTTTTCCCTTAGGAAGAACCCTAATACGCGGCTGATTTACCTTCCTAGGGTTACTGTTAGGCTTAGGCCTAGGACTTTTAAAACCAGGAAGCCCTGGGCTCCAGGCACATGCAGCTGCGAAAGGCATCCCAAGAGGGCCGCAGAAGCGACACAACTTGGCTGCCTCTGCTTCTATTCTCATGAGACCATCCTGAACCATAGGCTGATTTTCCTTCCTAGGGTTAAGGTTTGAGTTACGCCTAGGGTAAGGGTTCTATTAACCAGAAAGCCCTGAGTTCCAAGAACACAGCAGCTGCGAAGGACTAGCCAAGAAGAGCGCAAAAGTACCACAACGTGCCTGCCTCCACAGCTTTTTCCTTGGGGACATGCCTAATTCCTGGCTGATTTGCCTTTCTCGTCTTAGGGTTGGGGTTCGGCCTAGGGCTAGGATATTTTTAACTAGGAAGCCCTGAGTTCCTGGCTTACTTCATCTGCCAAAGGCATCCCAAAGGGTTTGCAAAAGTTCCACAACATGGCTGCTTTAACGGCTTTTCCCTTAGGAAGAACCCTAATACCCAGCTGATTTACCTTCCTAGGGTTACTGTTAGGCTTAGGCCTAGGACTTTTAAAACCAGGGAGCCCTGGGCTCCAGGCACACTGCAGCTGCGAAAGGCATCCCAAGGGGAGCGCAAAAGTGACACAACTTGGCTGCCACCACTGATATTTCCATGAGACCATCCCAAAACATAGGCTGATTTTCCTTCCTAGGGTTAAGGTTTGAGTTACGCCTAGGGTAAGGGTTCTATTAACCAGAAAGCCCTGAGTTCCAAGAACACAGCAGCTGCGAAGGACTACCCAAGAAGAGCGCAAAAGTACCACAACATGCCTGCGTCGATACCTTTTTCCTTGGGGACATGCCTAATTCCTGGCTGATTTGCCTTTCTCGTCTTAGGGTTGGGGTTCGGCCTAGGGCTAGGATTTTTTTAACTAGGAAGCCCTGAGTTCCAGGCTTACTGCATCTGCCAAAGGCATCCCAAAGGGAGTGCAGAAGTGCCACAACATGGCTGCTTTCACAGCTTTTCCCTTAGGAAGAACCCTAATACGCGGCTGATTTACCTTCCTAGGGTTACTGTTAGGCTTAGGCCTAGGACTTTTAAAACCAGGAAGCCCTGGCCTCCAGGCACACTGCAGCTGCGAAAGGCATCCCAAGAGGGCCGCAGAAGCGACACAACTTGGTTGCCTCTGCTTCTATTCTCATGAGACCATCCTGAAACATAGGCTGATTTTCCTTCCTAGGGTTAAGGTTTGAGTTACGCCTAGGGTAAGAGTTCTATTAACCAGAAAGACCTGAGTTCCAAGAACACAGCATCTGCGAAGGACTACCCAAGAAGTGCGCTAAAGTACCACAACGTGCATGCCTCCACAGCTTTTTCCTTGGGGACATGCCTAATTCCTGGCTGATTTGCCTTTCTCGTCTTAGGGTTGGGGTTCGGCCTAGGGCTAGGATATTTTTAACTAGGAAGCCCTGAGTTCCAGGCTTACTTCATCTGCAAAAGGCATCCCAAAGGGAGTGCAGAAGTGCCACAACATGGCTGCTTTCACGGCTTTTCCCTTAGGAAGAACCCTAATACGCGGCTGATTTACCTTCCTAGGGTTACTGTTAGGCTTAGGCCTAGGACTTTTAAAACCAGGAAGCCCTGGGCTCCAGGCACACTGCAGCTGCGAAAGGCATCCCAAGGGGAGCGCAAAAGTGACACAACTTGGCTGCCTCTGCTTCTATTCTCATGAGACCATCCCGAATCATAGGCTGATTTTCCTTCCTAGGGTTAAGGTTTGAGTTACGCCTAGGGTAAGGGTTCTATTAACCAGAAAGCCCTGAGTTCCAAGAACACAGCAGCTGCGAAGGACTAGCCAAGAAGAGCGCAAAAGTACCACAACATGCCTGCCTCCACAGCTTTTTCCTTGGGGACATGCCTAATTCCTGGCTGATTTGCCTTTCTCGTCTTAGGGTTGGGGTTCGGCCTAGGGCTAGGATTTTTTTAACTAGGAAGCCCTGAGTTCCAGGCTTACTTCATCTGCCAAAGGCATCCCAAAGGGTGTGCAAAAGTGCCACAACATGGCTGCTTTCACGGCTTTTCCCTTAGGAAGAACCCTAATACCCGGCTGATTTACCTTCCTAGGGTTACTGTTAGGCTTAGGCCTAGGACTTTTAAAACCAGGAAGCCCTGGGCTCCAGGCACACTGCAGCTGCGAAAGGCATCCCAAGGGGAGCGCAAAAGTGACACAACTTGCCTGCCACCACTGATATTTCCATGAGACCATCCCGAACCATAGGCTGATTTTCCTTCCTAGGGTTAAGGTTTGAGTTACGCCTAGGGTAAGGGTTCTATTAACCAGAAAGCCCTGAGTTCCAAGAACACAGCAGCTGCGAAGGACTAGCCAAGAAGAGCGCAAAAGTACCACAACATGCCTGCGTCGATAGCTTTTTCCTTGGGGACATGCCTAATTCCTGGCTGATTTGCCTTTCTCGTCTTAGGGTTGGGGTTCGGCCTAGGGCTAGGATATTTTTAACTAGGAAGCCCTGAGTTCCAGGCTTACTGCATCTGCCAAAGGCATCCCAAAGGGAGTGCAGAAGTGCCACAACATGGCTGCTTTCACAGCTTTTCCCTTAGGAAGAACCCTAATACCCGGCTGATTTACCTTCCTAGGGTTACTGTTAGGCTTAGGCCTAGGACTTTTAAAACCAGGAAGCCCTGGGCTCCAGGCACACTGCAGCTGTTAAAGGCATCCCAAGAGGGCTGCAGAAGTGACACAACTTGGCTGCCTCTGCTTCTATTCTCATGAGACCATATCGAACCATAGGCTGATTTTCCTTCCTAGGGTTAAGGTTTGAGTTACGCCTAGGGTAAGGGTTCTATTAACCAGAAAGCCCTGAGTTCCAAGAACACATCAGCTGCGAAGTACTTCCCAAGAAGAGCGCAAAAGTACCACAACATGCCTGCCTCCACAGCTTTTTCCTTGGGGACATGCCTAATTCCTGGCTGATTTGCCTTTCTCGTCTTAGGGTTGGGGTTCGGCCTAGGGCTAGGATTTTTTTAACTAGGAAGCCCTGAGTTCCAGGCTTACTTCATCTGCAAAAAGCATCCCAAAGGGAGTGCAGAAGTGCCACAACATGGCTGCTTTCACGGCTTTTCCCTTAGGAAGAACCCTAATACGCGGCTGATTTACCTTCCTAGGGTTACTGTTAGGCTTAGGCCTAGGACTTTTAAAACCAGGAAGCCCTGAGCTCCAGGCACATGCAGCTGCGAAAGGCATCCCAAGAGGGCCGCAGAAGCGACACAACTTGGCTGCCTCTGCTTCTATTCTCATGAGACCATCCTGAACCATAGGCTGATTTTCCTTCCTAGGGTTAAGGTTTGAGTTACGCCTAGGGTAAGGGTTCTATTAACCAGAAAGCCCTGAGTTCCAAGAACACAGCAGCTGCGAAGGACTAGCCAAGAAGAGCGCAAAAGTACCACAACGTGCATGCCTCCACAGCTTTTTCCTTGGGGACATGCCTAATTCCTGGCTGATTTGCCTTTCTCGTCTTAGGGTTGGGGTTCGGCCTAGGGCTAGGATATTTTTAACTAGGAAGCCCTGAGTTCCTGGCTTACTTCATCTGCCAAAGGCATCCCAAAGGGTTTGCAAAAGTGCCACAACATGGCTGCTTTCACGGCTTTTCCCTTAGGAAGAACCCTAATACGCGGCTGATTTACCTTCCTAGGGTTACTGTTAGGCTTAGGCCTAGGACTTTTAAAACCAGGGAGCCCTGGGCTCCAGGCACACTGCAGCTGCGAAAGGCATCCCAAGGGGAGCGCAAAAGTGACACAACTTGGCTGCCACCACTGATATTTCCATGAGACCATCCCAAAACATAGGCTGATTTTCCTTCCTAGGGTTAAGGTTTGAGTTACGCCTAGGGTAAGGGTTCTATTAACCAGAAAGCCCTGAGTTCCAAGAACACAGCAGCTGCGAAGGACTAGCCAAGAAGAGCGCAAAAGTACCACAACATGCCTGCGTCGATAGCTTTTTCCTTGGGGACATGCCTAATTCCTGGCTGATTTGCCTTTCTCGTCTTAGGGTTGGGGTTCGGCCTAGGGCTAGGATTTTTTTAACTAGGAAGCCCTGAGTTCCAGGCTTACTGCATCTGCCAAAGGCATCCCAAAGGGAGTGCAGAAGTGCCACAACATGGCTGCTTTCACAGCTTTTCCCTTAGGAAGAACCCTAATACGCGGCTGATTTACCTTCCTAGGGTTACTGTTAGGCTTAGGCCTAGGACTTTTAAAACCAGGAAGCCCTGGCCTCCAGGCACACTGCAGCTGCGAAAGGCATCCCAAGAGGGCCGCAGAAGCGACACAACTTGATTGCCTCTGCTTCTATTCTCATGAGACCATCCTGAAACATAGGCTGATTTTCCTTCCTAGGGTTAAGGTTTGAGTTACGCCTAGGGTAAGAGTTCTATTAACCAGAAAGACCTGAGTTCCAAGAACACAGCATCTGCGAAGGACTACCCAAGAAGTGCGCTAAAGTACCACAACGTGCATGCCTCCACAGCTTTTTCCTTGGGGACATGCCTAATTCCTGGCTGATTTGCCTTTCTCGTCTTAGGGTTGGGGTTCGGCCTAGGGCTAGGATATTTTTAACTAGGAAGCCCTGAGTTCCAGGCTTACTTCATCTGCAAAAAGCATCCCAAAGGGAGTGCAGAAGTGCCACAACATGGCTGCTTTCACGGCTTTTCCCTTAGGAAGAACCCTAATACCCGGCTGATTTACCTTCCTAGGGTTACTGTTAGGCTTAGGCCTAGGACTTTTAAAACCAGGAAGCCCTGGGCTCCAGGCACACTGCAGCTGCGAAAGGCATCCCAAGGGGAGCGCAAAAGTGACACAACTTGGCTGCCTCTGCTTCTATTCTCATGAGACCATCCTGAACCATAGGCTGATTTTCCTTCCTAGGGTTAAGGTTTGAGTTACGCCTAGGGTAAGGGTTCTATTAACCAGAAAGCCCTGAGTTCCAAGAACACAGCAGCTGCGAAGGACTAGCCAAGAAGAGCGCAAAAGTACCACAACGTGCCTGCCTCCACAGCTTTTTCCTTGGGGACATGCCTAATTCCTGGCTGATTTGCCTTTCTCGTCTTAGGGTTGGGGTTCGGCCTAGGGCTAGGATATTTTTAACTAGGAAGCCCTGAGTTCCTGGCTTACTTCATCTGCCAAAGGCATCCCAAAGGGTTTGCAAAAGTGCCACAACATGGCTGCTTTCACGGCTTTTCCCTTAGGAAGAACCCTAATACCCAGCTGATTTACCTTCCTAGGGTTACTGTTAGGCTTAGGCCTAGGACTTTTAAAACCAGGGAGCCCTGGGCTCCAGGCACACTGCAGCTGCGAAAGGCATCCCAAGGGGAGCGCAAAAGTGACACAACTTGGCTGCCACCACTGATATTTCCATGAGACCATCCCAAAACATAGGCTGATTTTCCTTCCTAGGGTTAAGGTTTGAGTTACGCCTAGGGTAAGGGTTCTATTAACCAGAAAGCCCTGAGTTCCAAGAACACAGCATCTGCGAAGGACTACCCAAGAAGTGCGCTAAAGTACCACAACGTGCATGCCTCCACAGCTTTTTCCTTGGGGACATGCCTAATTCCTGGCTGATTTGCCTTTCTCGTCTTAGGGTTGGGGTTCGGCCTAGGGCTAGGATATTTTTAACTAGGAAGCCCTGAGTTCCAGGCTTACTTCATCTGCAAAAGGCATCCCAAAGGGAGTGCAGAAGTGCCACAACATGGCTGCTTTCACGGCTTTTCCCTTAGGAAGAACCCTAATACGCGGCTGATTTACCTTCCTAGGGTTACTGTTAGGCTTAGGCCTAGGACTTTTAAAACCAGGAAGCCCTGGGCTCCAGGCACACTGCAGCTGCGAAAGGCATCCCAAGGGGAGCGCAAAAGTGACACAACTTGGCTGCCTCTGCTTCTATTCTCATGAGACCATCCCGAACCATAGGCTGATTTTCCTTCCTAGGGTTAAGGTTTGAGTTACGCCTAGGGTAAGGGTTCTATTAACCAGAAAGCCCTGAGTTCCAAGAACACAGCAGCTGCGAAGGACTAGCCAAGAAGAGCGCAAAAGTACCACAACATGCCTGCCTCCACAGCTTTTTCCTTGGGGACATGCCTAATTCCTGGCTGATTTGCCTTTCTCGTCTTAGGGTTGGGGTTCGGCCTAGGGCTAGGATTTTTTTAACTAGGAAGCCCTGAGTTCCAGGCTTACTTCATCTGCCAAAGGCATCCCAAAGGGTGTGCAAAAGTGCCACAACATGGCTGCTTTCACGGCTTTTCCCTTAGGAAGAACCCTAATACGCGGCTGATTTACCTTCCTAGGGTTACTGTTAGGCTTAGGCCTAGGACTTTTAAAACCAGGAAGCCCTGGGCTCCAGGCACACTGCAGCTGCGAAAGGCATCCCAAGGGGAGCGCAAAAGTGACACAACTTGCCTGCCACCACTGATATTTCCATGAGACCATCCCGAACCATAGGCTGATTTTCCTTCCTAGGGTTAAGGTTTGAGTTACGCCTAGGGTAAGGGTTCTATTAACCAGAAAGCCCTGAGTTCCAAGAACACAGCAGCTGCGAAGGACTAGCCAAGAAGAGCGCAAAAGTACCACAACATGCCTGCGTCGATAGCTTTTTCCTTGGGGACATGCCTAATTCCTGGCTGATTTGCCTTTCTCGTCTTAGGGTTGGGGTTCGGCCTAGGGCTAGGATATTTTTAACTAGGAAGCCCTGAGTTCCAGGCTTACTGCATCTGCCAAAGGCATCCCAAAGGGAGTGCAAAAGTGCCACAACATGGCTGCTTTCACAGCTTTTCCCTTAGGAAGAACCCTAATACGCGGCTGATTTACCTTCCTAGGGTTACTGTTAGGCTTAGGCCTAGGACTTTTAAAACCAGGAAGCCCTGGGCTCCAGGCACACTGCAGCTGTTAAAGGCATCCCAAGAGGGCTGCAGAAGTGACACAACTTGGCTGCCTCTGCTTCTATTCTCATGAGACCATATCGAACCATAGGCTGATTTTCCTTCCTAGGGTTAAGGTTTGAGTTACGCCTAGGGTAAGGGTTCTATTAACCAGAAAGCCCTGAGTTCCAAGAACACAGCAGCTGCGAAGTACTTCCCAAGAAGAGCGCAAAAGTACCACAACATGCCTGCCTCCACAGCTTTTTCCTTGGGGACATGCCTAATTCCTGGCTGATTTGCCTTTCTCGTCTTAGGGTTGGGGTTCGGCCTAGGGCTAGGATTTTTTTAACTAGGAAGCCCTGAGTTCCAGGCTTACTTCATCTGCAAAAAGCATCCCAAAGGGAGTGCAGAAGTGCCACAACATGGCTGCTTTCACGGCTTTTCCCTTAGGAAGAACCCTAATACGCGGCTGATTTACCTTCCTAGGGTTACTGTTAGGCTTAGGCCTAGGACTTTTAAAACCAGGAAGCCCTGGGCTCCAGGCACATGCAGCTGCGAAAGGCATCCCAAGAGGGCCGCAGAAGCGACACAACTTGGCTGCCTCTGCTTCTATTCTCATGAGACCATCCTGAACCATAGGCTGATTTTCCTTCCTAGGGTTAAGGTTTGAGTTACGCCTAGGGTAAGGGTTCTATTAACCAGAAAGCCCTGAGTTCCAAGAACACAGCAGCTGCGAAGGACTAGCCAAGAAGAGCGCAAAAGTACCACAACGTGCCTGCCTCCACAGCTTTTTCCTTGGGGACATGCCTAATTCCTGGCTGATTTGCCTTTCTCGTCTTAGGGTTGGGGTTCGGCCTAGGGCTAGGATATTTTTAACTAGGAAGCCCTGAGTTCCTGGCTTACTTCATCTGCCAAAGGCATCCCAAAGGGTTTGCAAAAGTTCCACAACATGGCTGCTTTAACGGCTTTTCCCTTAGGAAGAACCCTAATACCCAGCTGATTTACCTTCCTAGGGTTACTGTTAGGCTTAGGCCTAGGACTTTTAAAACCAGGGAGCCCTGGGCTCCAGGCACACTGCAGCTGCGAAAGGCATCCCAAGGGGAGCGCAAAAGTGACACAACTTGGCTGCCACCACTGATATTTCCATGAGACCATCCCAAAACATAGGCTGATTTTCCTTCCTAGGGTTAAGGTTTGAGTTACGCCTAGGGTAAGGGTTCTATTAACCAGAAAGCCCTGAGTTCCAAGAACACAGCAGCTGCGAAGGACTAGCCAAGAAGAGCGCAAAAGTACCACAACATGCCTGCGTCGATACCTTTTTCCTTGGGGACATGCCTAATTCCTGGCTGATTTGCCTTTCTCGTCTTAGGGTTGGGGTTCGGCCTAGGGCTAGGATTTTTTTAACTAGGAAGCCCTGAGTTCCAGGCTTACTGCATCTGCCAAAGGCATCCCAAAGGGAGTGCAGAAGTGCCACAACATGGCTGCTTTCACAGCTTTTCCCTTAGGAAGAACCCTAATACGCGGCTGATTTACCTTCCTAGGGTTACTGTTAGGCTTAGGCCTAGGACTTTTAAAACCAGGAAGCCCTGGCCTCCAGGCACACTGCAGCTGCGAAAGGCATCCCAAGAGGGCCGCAGAAGCGACACAACTTGGTTGCCTCTGCTTCTATTCTCATGAGACCATCCTGAAACATAGGCTGATTTTCCTTCCTAGGGTTAAGGTTTGAGTTACGCCTAGGGTAAGAGTTCTATTAACCAGAAAGACCTGAGTTCCAAGAACACAGCATCTGCGAAGGACTACCCAAGAAGTGCGCTAAAGTACCACAACGTGCATGCCTCCACAGCTTTTTCCATGGGGACATGCCTAATTCCTGGCTGATTTGCCTTTCTCGTCTTAGGGTTGGGGTTCGGCCTAGGGCTAGGATATTTTTAACTAGGAAGCCCTGAGTTCCAGGCTTACTTCATCTGCAAAAGGCATCCCAAAGGGAGTGCAGAAGTGCCACAACATGGCTGCTTTCACGGCTTTTCCCTTAGGAAGAACCCTAATACGCGGCTGATTTACCTTCCTAGGGTTACTGTTAGGCTTAGGCCTAGGACTTTTAAAACCAGGAAGCCCTGGGCTCCAGGCACACTGCAGCTGCGAAAGGCATCCCAAGGGGAGCGCAAAAGTGACACAACTTGGCTGCCTCTGCTTCTATTCTCATGAGACCATCCCGAACCATAGGCTGATTTTCCTTCCTAGGGTTAAGGTTTGAGTTACGCCTAGGGTAAGGGTTCTATTAACCAGAAAGCCCTGAGTTCCAAGAACACAGCAGCTGCGAAGGACTAGCCAAGAAGAGCGCAAAAGTACCACAACATGCCTGCCTCCACAGCTTTTTCCTTGGGGACATGCCTAATTCCTGGCTGATTTGCCTTTCTCGTCTTAGGGTTGGGGTTCGGCCTAGGGCTAGGATATTTTTAACTAGGAAGCCCTGAGTTCCAGGCTTACTTCATCTGCAAAAGGCATCCCAAAGGGAGTGCAGAAGTGCCACAACATGGCTGCTTTCACGGCTTTTCCCTTAGGAAGAACCCTAATACGCGGCTGATTTACCTTCCTAGGGTTACTGTTAGGCTTAGGCCTAGGACTTTTAAAACCAGGAAGCCCTGGGCTCCAGGCACACTGCAGCTGCGAAAGGCATCCCAAGGGGAGCGCAAAAGTGACACAACTTGGCTGCCTCTGCTTCTATTCTCATGAGACCATCCCGAATCATAGGCTGATTTTCCTTCCTAGGGTTAAGGTTTGAGTTACGCCTAGGGTAAGGGTTCTATTAACCAGAAAGCCCTGAGTTCCAAGAACACAGCAGCTGCGAAGGACTAGCCAAGAAGAGCGCAAAAGTACCACAACATGCCTGCCTCCACAGCTTTTTCCTTGGGGACATGCCTAATTCCTGGCTGATTTGCCTTTCTCGTCTTAGGGTTGGGGTTCGGCCTAGGGCTAGGATTTTTTTAACTAGGAAGCCCTGAGTTCCAGGCTTACTTCATCTGCCAAAGGCATCCCAAAGGGTGTGCAAAAGTGCCACAACATGGCTGCTTTCACGGCTTTTCCCTTAGGAAGAACCCTAATACCCGGCTGATTTACCTTCCTAGGGTTACTGTTAGGCTTAGGCCTAGGACTTTTAAAACCAGGAAGCCCTGGGCTCCAGGCACACTGCAGCTGCGAAAGGCATCCCAAGGGGAGCGCAAAAGTGACACAACTTGCCTGCCACCACTGATATTTCCATGAGACCATCCCGAACCATAGGCTGATTTTCCTTCCTAGGGTTAAGGTTTGAGTTACGCCTAGGGTAAGGGTTCTATTAACCAGAAAGCCCTGAGTTCCAAGAACACAGCAGCTGCGAAGGACTAGCCAAGAAGAGCGCAAAAGTACCACAACATGCCTGCGTCGATAGCTTTTTCCTTGGGGACATGCCTAATTCCTGGCTGATTTGCCTTTCTCGTCTTAGGGTTGGGGTTCGGCCTAGGGCTAGGATATTTTTAACTAGGAAGCCCTGAGTTCCAGGCTTACTGCATCTGCCAAAGGCATCCCAAAGGGAGTGCAGAAGTGCCACAACATGGCTGCTTTCACAGCTTTTCCCTTAGGAAGAACCCTAATACCCGGCTGATTTACCTTCCTAGGGTTACTGTTAGGCTTAGGCCTAGGACTTTTAAAACCAGGAAGCCCTGGGCTCCAGGCACACTGCAGCTGTTAAAGGCATCCCAAGAGGGCTGCAGAAGTGACACAACTTGGCTGCCTCTGCTTCTATTCTCATGAGACCATATCGAACCATAGGCTGATTTTCCTTCCTAGGGTTAAGGTTTGAGTTACGCCTAGGGTAAGGGTTCTATTAACCAGAAAGCCCTGAGTTCCAAGAACACATCAGCTGCGAAGTACTTCCCAAGAAGAGCGCAAAAGTACCACAACATGCCTGCCTCCACAGCTTTTTCCTTGGGGACATGCCTAATTCCTGGCTGATTTGCCTTTCTCGTCTTAGGGTTGGGGTTCGGCCTAGGGCTAGGATTTTTTTAACTAGGAAGCCCTGAGTTCCAGGCTTACTTCATCTGCAAAAAGCATCCCAAAGGGAGTGCAGAAGTGCCACAACATGGCTGCTTTCACGGCTTTTCCCTTAGGAAGAACCCTAATACGCGGCTGATTTACCTTCCTAGGGTTACTGTTAGGCTTAGGCCTAGGACTTTTAAAACCAGGAAGCCCTGAGCTCCAGGCACATGCAGCTGCGAAAGGCATCCCAAGAGGGCCGCAGAAGCGACACAACTTGGCTGCCTCTGCTTCTATTCTCATGAGACCATCCTGAACCATAGGCTGATTTTCCTTCCTAGGGTTAAGGTTTGAGTTACGCCTAGGGTAAGGGTTCTATTAACCAGAAAGCCCTGAGTTCCAAGAACACAGCAGCTGCGAAGGACTAGCCAAGAAGAGCGCAAAAGTACCACAACGTGCATGCCTCCACAGCTTTTTCCTTGGGGACATGCCTAATTCCTGGCTGATTTGCCTTTCTCGTCTTAGGGTTGGGGTTCGGCCTAGGGCTAGGATATTTTTAACTAGGAAGCCCTGAGTTCCTGGCTTACTTCATCTGCCAAAGGCATCCCAAAGGGTTTGCAAAAGTGCCACAACATGGCTGCTTTCACGGCTTTTCCCTTAGGAAGAACCCTAATACGCGGCTGATTTACCTTCCTAGGGTTACTGTTAGGCTTAGGCCTAGGACTTTTAAAACCAGGGAGCCCTGGGCTCCAGGCACACTGCAGCTGCGAAAGGCATCCCAAGGGGAGCGCAAAAGTGACACAACTTGGCTGCCACCACTGATATTTCCATGAGACCATCCCAAAACATAGGCTGATTTTCCTTCCTAGGGTTAAGGTTTGAGTTACGCCTAGGGTAAGGGTTCTATTAACCAGAAAGCCCTGAGTTCCAAGAACACAGCAGCTGCGAAGGACTAGCCAAGAAGAGCGCAAAAGTACCACAACATGCCTGCGTCGATAGCTTTTTCCTTGGGGACATGCCTAATTCCTGGCTGATTTGCCTTTCTCGTCTTAGGGTTGGGGTTCGGCCTAGGGCTAGGATTTTTTTAACTAGGAAGCCCTGAGTTCCAGGCTTACTGCATCTGCCAAAGGCATCCCAAAGGGAGTGCAGAAGTGCCACAACATGGCTGCTTTCACAGCTTTTCCCTTAGGAAGAACCC
This sequence comes from Ammospiza maritima maritima, assembly GCA_036010785.1. Classification (NCBI taxonomy): domain Eukaryota; kingdom Metazoa; phylum Chordata; class Aves; order Passeriformes; family Passerellidae; genus Ammospiza; species Ammospiza maritima. The sequence goes on from JAYKTQ010000382.1 coordinate 235,093, forward strand.
TAATACGCGGCTGATTTACCTTCCTAGGGTTACTGTTAGGCTTAGGCCTAGGACTTTTAAAACCAGGAAGCCCTGGCCTCCAGGCACACTGCAGCTGCGAAAGGCATCCCAAGAGGGCCGCAGAAGCGACACAACTTGATTGCCTCTGCTTCTATTCTCATGAGACCATCCTGAAACATAGGCTGATTTTCCTTCCTAGGGTTAAGGTTTGAGTTACGCCTAGGGTAAGAGTTCTATTAACCAGAAAGACCTGAGTTCCAAGAACACAGCATCTGCGAAGGACTACCCAAGAAGTGCGCTAAAGTACCACAACGTGCATGCCTCCACAGCTTTTTCCTTGGGGACATGCCTAATTCCTGGCTGATTTGCCTTTCTCGTCTTAGGGTTGGGGTTCGGCCTAGGGCTAGGATATTTTTAACTAGGAAGCCCTGAGTTCCAGGCTTACTTCATCTGCAAAAAGCATCCCAAAGGGAGTGCAGAAGTGCCACAACATGGCTGCTTTCACGGCTTTTCCCTTAGGAAGAACCCTAATACCCGGCTGATTTACCTTCCTAGGGTTACTGTTAGGCTTAGGCCTAGGACTTTTAAAACCAGGAAGCCCTGGGCTCCAGGCACACTGCAGCTGCGAAAGGCATCCCAAGGGGAGCGCAAAAGTGACACAACTTGGCTGCCTCTGCTTCTATTCTCATGAGACCATCCTGAACCATAGGCTGATTTTCCTTCCTAGGGTTAAGGTTTGAGTTACGCCTAGGGTAAGGGTTCTATTAACCAGAAAGCCCTGAGTTCCAAGAACACAGCAGCTGCGAAGGACTAGCCAAGAAGAGCGCAAAAGTACCACAACGTGCCTGCCTCCACAGCTTTTTCCTTGGGGACATGCCTAATTCCTGGCTGATTTGCCTTTCTCGTCTTAGGGTTGGGGTTCGGCCTAGGGCTAGGATATTTTTAACTAGGAAGCCCTGAGTTCCTGGCTTACTTCATCTGCCAAAGGCATCCCAAAGGGTTTGCAAAAGTGCCACAACATGGCTGCTTTCACGGCTTTTCCCTTAGGAAGAACCCTAATACCCAGCTGATTTACCTTCCTAGGGTTACTGTTAGGCTTAGGCCTAGGACTTTTAAAACCAGGGAGCCCTGGGCTCCAGGCACACTGCAGCTGCGAAAGGCATCCCAAGGGGAGCGCAAAAGTGACACAACTTGGCTGCCACCACTGATATTTCCATGAGACCATCCCAAAACATAGGCTGATTTTCCTTCCTAGGGTTAAGGTTTGAGTTACGCCTAGGGTAAGGGTTCTATTAACCAGAAAGCCCTGAGTTCCAAGAACACAGCATCTGCGAAGGACTACCCAAGAAGTGCGCTAAAGTACCACAACGTGCATGCCTCCACAGCTTTTTCCTTGGGGACATGCCTAATTCCTGGCTGATTTGCCTTTCTCGTCTTAGGGTTGGGGTTCGGCCTAGGGCTAGGATATTTTTAACTAGGAAGCCCTGAGTTCCAGGCTTACTTCATCTGCAAAAGGCATCCCAAAGGGAGTGCAGAAGTGCCACAACATGGCTGCTTTCACGGCTTTTCCCTTAGGAAGAACCCTAATACGCGGCTGATTTACCTTCCTAGGGTTACTGTTAGGCTTAGGCCTAGGACTTTTAAAACCAGGAAGCCCTGGGCTCCAGGCACACTGCAGCTGCGAAAGGCATCCCAAGGGGAGCGCAAAAGTGACACAACTTGGCTGCCTCTGCTTCTATTCTCATGAGACCATCCCGAACCATAGGCTGATTTTCCTTCCTAGGGTTAAGGTTTGAGTTACGCCTAGGGTAAGGGTTCTATTAACCAGAAAGCCCTGAGTTCCAAGAACACAGCAGCTGCGAAGGACTAGCCAAGAAGAGCGCAAAAGTACCACAACATGCCTGCCTCCACAGCTTTTTCCTTGGGGACATGCCTAATTCCTGGCTGATTTGCCTTTCTCGTCTTAGGGTTGGGGTTCGGCCTAGGGCTAGGATTTTTTTAACTAGGAAGCCCTGAGTTCCAGGCTTACTTCATCTGCCAAAGGCATCCCAAAGGGTGTGCAAAAGTGCCACAACATGGCTGCTTTCACGGCTTTTCCCTTAGGAAGAACCCTAATACGCGGCTGATTTACCTTCCTAGGGTTACTGTTAGGCTTAGGCCTAGGACTTTTAAAACCAGGAAGCCCTGGGCTCCAGGCACACTGCAGCTGCGAAAGGCATCCCAAGGGGAGCGCAAAAGTGACACAACTTGCCTGCCACCACTGATATTTCCATGAGACCATCCCGAACCATAGGCTGATTTTCCTTCCTAGGGTTAAGGTTTGAGTTACGCCTAGGGTAAGGGTTCTATTAACCAGAAAGCCCTGAGTTCCAAGAACACAGCAGCTGCGAAGGACTAGCCAAGAAGAGCGCAAAAGTACCACAACATGCCTGCGTCGATAGCTTTTTCCTTGGGGACATGCCTAATTCCTGGCTGATTTGCCTTTCTCGTCTTAGGGTTGGGGTTCGGCCTAGGGCTAGGATATTTTTAACTAGGAAGCCCTGAGTTCCAGGCTTACTGCATCTGCCAAAGGCATCCCAAAGGGAGTGCAAAAGTGCCACAACATGGCTGCTTTCACAGCTTTTCCCTTAGGAAGAACCCTAATACGCGGCTGATTTACCTTCCTAGGGTTACTGTTAGGCTTAGGCCTAGGACTTTTAAAACCAGGAAGCCCTGGGCTCCAGGCACACTGCAGCTGTTAAAGGCATCCCAAGAGGGCTGCAGAAGTGACACAACTTGGCTGCCTCTGCTTCTATTCTCATGAGACCATATCGAACCATAGGCTGATTTTCCTTCCTAGGGTTAAGGTTTGAGTTACGCCTAGGGTAAGGGTTCTATTAACCAGAAAGCCCTGAGTTCCAAGAACACAGCAGCTGCGAAGTACTTCCCAAGAAGAGCGCAAAAGTACCACAACATGCCTGCCTCCACAGCTTTTTCCTTGGGGACATGCCTAATTCCTGGCTGATTTGCCTTTCTCGTCTTAGGGTTGGGGTTCGGCCTAGGGCTAGGATTTTTTTAACTAGGAAGCCCTGAGTTCCAGGCTTACTTCATCTGCAAAAAGCATCCCAAAGGGAGTGCAGAAGTGCCACAACATGGCTGCTTTCACGGCTTTTCCCTTAGGAAGAACCCTAATACGCGGCTGATTTACCTTCCTAGGGTTACTGTTAGGCTTAGGCCTAGGACTTTTAAAACCAGGAAGCCCTGGGCTCCAGGCACATGCAGCTGCGAAAGGCATCCCAAGAGGGCCGCAGAAGCGACACAACTTGGCTGCCTCTGCTTCTATTCTCATGAGACCATCCTGAACCATAGGCTGATTTTCCTTCCTAGGGTTAAGGTTTGAGTTACGCCTAGGGTAAGGGTTCTATTAACCAGAAAGCCCTGAGTTCCAAGAACACAGCAGCTGCGAAGGACTAGCCAAGAAGAGCGCAAAAGTACCACAACGTGCCTGCCTCCACAGCTTTTTCCTTGGGGACATGCCTAATTCCTGGCTGATTTGCCTTTCTCGTCTTAGGGTTGGGGTTCGGCCTAGGGCTAGGATATTTTTAACTAGGAAGCCCTGAGTTCCTGGCTTACTTCATCTGCCAAAGGCATCCCAAAGGGTTTGCAAAAGTTCCACAACATGGCTGCTTTAACGGCTTTTCCCTTAGGAAGAACCCTAATACCCAGCTGATTTACCTTCCTAGGGTTACTGTTAGGCTTAGGCCTAGGACTTTTAAAACCAGGGAGCCCTGGGCTCCAGGCACACTGCAGCTGCGAAAGGCATCCCAAGGGGAGCGCAAAAGTGACACAACTTGGCTGCCACCACTGATATTTCCATGAGACCATCCCAAAACATAGGCTGATTTTCCTTCCTAGGGTTAAGGTTTGAGTTACGCCTAGGGTAAGGGTTCTATTAACCAGAAAGCCCTGAGTTCCAAGAACACAGCAGCTGCGAAGGACTAGCCAAGAAGAGCGCAAAAGTACCACAACATGCCTGCGTCGATACCTTTTTCCTTGGGGACATGCCTAATTCCTGGCTGATTTGCCTTTCTCGTCTTAGGGTTGGGGTTCGGCCTAGGGCTAGGATTTTTTTAACTAGGAAGCCCTGAGTTCCAGGCTTACTGCATCTGCCAAAGGCATCCCAAAGGGAGTGCAGAAGTGCCACAACATGGCTGCTTTCACAGCTTTTCCCTTAGGAAGAACCCTAATACGCGGCTGATTTACCTTCCTAGGGTTACTGTTAGGCTTAGGCCTAGGACTTTTAAAACCAGGAAGCCCTGGCCTCCAGGCACACTGCAGCTGCGAAAGGCATCCCAAGAGGGCCGCAGAAGCGACACAACTTGGTTGCCTCTGCTTCTATTCTCATGAGACCATCCTGAAACATAGGCTGATTTTCCTTCCTAGGGTTAAGGTTTGAGTTACGCCTAGGGTAAGAGTTCTATTAACCAGAAAGACCTGAGTTCCAAGAACACAGCATCTGCGAAGGACTACCCAAGAAGTGCGCTAAAGTACCACAACGTGCATGCCTCCACAGCTTTTTCCATGGGGACATGCCTAATTCCTGGCTGATTTGCCTTTCTCGTCTTAGGGTTGGGGTTCGGCCTAGGGCTAGGATATTTTTAACTAGGAAGCCCTGAGTTCCAGGCTTACTTCATCTGCAAAAGGCATCCCAAAGGGAGTGCAGAAGTGCCACAACATGGCTGCTTTCACGGCTTTTCCCTTAGGAAGAACCCTAATACGCGGCTGATTTACCTTCCTAGGGTTACTGTTAGGCTTAGGCCTAGGACTTTTAAAACCAGGAAGCCCTGGGCTCCAGGCACACTGCAGCTGCGAAAGGCATCCCAAGGGGAGCGCAAAAGTGACACAACTTGGCTGCCTCTGCTTCTATTCTCATGAGACCATCCCGAACCATAGGCTGATTTTCCTTCCTAGGGTTAAGGTTTGAGTTACGCCTAGGGTAAGGGTTCTATTAACCAGAAAGCCCTGAGTTCCAAGAACACAGCAGCTGCGAAGGACTAGCCAAGAAGAGCGCAAAAGTACCACAACATGCCTGCCTCCACAGCTTTTTCCTTGGGGACATGCCTAATTCCTGGCTGATTTGCCTTTCTCGTCTTAGGGTTGGGGTTCGGCCTAGGGCTAGGATTTTTTTAACTAGGAAGCCCTGAGTTCCAGGCTTACTTCATCTGCCAAAGGCATCCCAAAGGGTGTGCAAAAGTGCCACAACATGGCTGCTTTCACGGCTTTTCCCTTAGGAAGAACCCTAATACCCGGCTGATTTACCTTCCTAGGGTTACTGTTAGGCTTAGGCCTAGGACTTTTAAAACCAGGAAGCCCTGGGCTCCAGGCACACTGCAGCTGCGAAAGGCATCCCAAGGGGAGCGCAAAAGTGACACAACTTGCCTGCCACCACTGATATTTCCATGAGACCATCCCGAACCATAGGCTGATTTTCCTTCCTAGGGTTAAGGTTTGAGTTACGCCTAGGGTAAGGGTTCTATTAACCAGAAAGCCCTGAGTTCCAAGAACACAGCAGCTGCGAAGGACTACCCAAGAAGAGCGCAAAAGTACCACAACATGCCTGCGTCGATAGCTTTTTCCTTGGGGACATGCCTAATTCCTGGCTGATTTGCCTTTCTCGTCTTAGGGTTGGGGTTCGGCCTAGGGCTAGGATTTTTTTAACTAGGAAGCCCTGAGTTCCAGGCTTACTTCATCTGCAAAAAGCATCCAAAAGGGAGTGCAGAAGTGCCACAACATGGCTGCTTTCACGGCTTTTCCCTTAGGAAGAACCCTAATACGCGGCTGATTTACCTTCCTAGGGTTACTGTTAGGCTTAGGCCTAGGACTTTTAAAACCAGGAAGCCCTGGGCTCCAGGCACATGCAGCTGCGAAAGGCATCCCAAGAGGGCCGCAGAAGCGACACAACTTGGCTGCCTCTGCTTCTATTCTCATGAGACCATCCTGAACCATAGGCTGATTTTCCTTCCTAGGGTTAAGGTTTGAGTTACGCCTAGGGTAAGGGTTCTATTAACCAGAAAGCCCTGAGTTCCAAGAACACAGCAGCTGCGAAGGACTACCCAAGAAGAGCGCAAAAGTACCACAACATGCCTGCCTCCACAGCTTTTTCCTTGGGGACATGCCTAATTCCTGGCTGATTTGCCTTTCTCGTCTTAGGGTTGGGGTTCGGCCTAGGGCTAGGATATTTTTAACTAGGAAGCCCTGAGTTCCTGGCTTACTTCATCTGCCAAAGGCATCCCAAAGGGTTTGCAAAAGTGCCACAACATGGCTGCTTTCACGGCTTTTCCCTTAGGAAGAACCCTAATACCCAGCTGATTTACCTTCCTAGGGTTACTGTTAGGCTTAGGCCTAGGACTATTAAAACCAGGGAGCCCTGGGCTCCAGGCACACTGCAGCTGCGAAAGGCATCCCAAGGGGAGCGCAAAAGTGACACAACTTGGCTGCCACCACTGATATTTCCATGAGACCATCCCAAAACATAGGCTGATTTTCCTTCCTAGGGTTAAGGTTTGAGTTACGCCTAGGGTATGGGTTCTATTAACCAGAAAGCCCTGAGTTCCAAGAACACAGCAGCTGCGAAGGACTAGCCAAGAAGAGCGCAAAAGTACCACAACATGCCTGCGTCGATAGCTTTTTCCTTGGGGACATGCCTAATTCCTGGCTGATTTGCCTTTCTCGTCTTAGGGTTGGGGTTCGGCCTAGGGCTAGGATTTTTTTAACTAGGAAGCCCTGAGTTCCAGGCTTACTGCATCTGCCAAAGGCATCCCAAAGGGAGTGCAGAAGTGCCACAACATGGCTGCTTTCACAGCTTTTCCCTTAGGAAGAACCCTAATACGCGGCTGATTTACCTTCCTAGGGTTACTGTTAGGCTTAGGCCTAGGACTTTTAAAACCAGGAAGCCCTGGGCTCCAGGCACACTGCAGCTGCGAAAGGCATCCCAAGAGGGCCGCAGAAGCGACACAACTTGGTTGCCTCTGCTTCTATTCTCATGAGACCATCCTGAAACATAGGCTGATTTTCCTTCCTAGGGTTAAGGTTTGAGTTACGCCTAGGGTAAGAGTTCTATTAACCAGAAAGACCTGAGTTCCAAGAACACAGCATCTGCGAAGGACTACCCAAGAAGTGCGCTAAAGTACCACAACGTGCATGCCTCCACAGCTTTTTCCTTGGGGACATGCCTAATTCCTGGCTGATTTGCCTTTCTCGTCTTAGGGTTGGGGTTCGGCCTAGGGCTAGGATATTTTTAACTAGGAAGCCCTGAGTTCCAGGCTTACTTCATCTGCAAAAGGCATCCCAAAGGGAGTGCAGAAGTGCCACAACATGGCTGCTTTCACGGCTTTTCCCTTAGGAAGAACCCTAATACGCGGCTGATTTACCTTCCTAGGGTTACTGTTAGGCTTAGGCCTAGGACTTTTAAAACCAGGAAGCCCTGGGCTCCAGGCACACTGCAGCTGCGAAAGGCATCCCAAGGGGAGCGCAAAAGTGACACAACTTGGCTGCCTCTGCTTCTATTCTCATGAGACCATCCCGAACCATAGGCTGATTTTCCTTCCTAGGGTTAAGGTTTGAGTTACGCCTAGGGTAAGGGTTCTATTAACCAGAAAGCCCTGAGTTCCAAGAACACAGCAGCTGCGAAGGACTAGCCAAGAAGAGCGCAAAAGTACCACAACATGCCTGCCTCCACAGCTTTTTCCTTGGGGACATGCCTAATTCCTGGCTGATTTGCCTTTCTCGTCTTAGGGTTGGGGTTCGGCCTAGGGCTAGGATTTTTTTAACTAGGAAGCCCTGAGTTCCAGGCTTACTGCATCTGCCAAAGGCATCCCAAAGGGAGTGCAGAAGTGCCACAACATGGCTGCTTTCACAGCTTTTCCCTTAGGAAGAACCCTAATACGCGGCTGATTTACCTTCCTAGGGTTACTGTTAGGCTTAGGCCTAGGACTTTTAAAACCAGGAAGCCCTGGCCTCCAGGCACACTGCAGCTGCGAAAGGCATCCCAAGAGGGCCGCAGAAGCGACACAACTTGGTTGCCTCTGCTTCTATTCTCATGAGACCATCCTGAAACATAGGCTGATTTTCCTTCCTAGGGTTAAGGTTTGAGTTACGCCTAGGGTAAGAGTTCTATTAACCAGAAAGACCTGAGTTCCAAGAACACAGCATCTGCGAAGGACTACCCAAGAAGTGCGCTAAAGTACCACAACGTGCATGCCTCCACAGCTTTTTCCTTGGGGACATGCCTAATTCCTGGCTGATTTGCCTTTCTCGTCTTAGGGTTGGGGTTCGGCCTAGGGCTAGGATATTTTTAACTAGGAAGCCCTGAGTTCCAGGCTTACTTCATCTGCAAAAGGCATCCCAAAGGGAGTGCAGAAGTGCCACAACATGGCTGCTTTCACGGCTTTTCCCTTAGGAAGAACCCTAATACGCGGCTGATTTACCTTCCTAGGGTTACTGTTAGGCTTAGGCCTAGGACTTTTAAAACCAGGAAGCCCTGGGCTCCAGGCACACTGCAGCTGCGAAAGGCATCCCAAGGGGAGCGCAAAAGTGACACAACTTGGCTGCCTCTGCTTCTATTCTCATGAGACCATCCCGAACCATAGGCTGATTTTCCTTCCTAGGGTTAAGGTTTGAGTTACGCCTAGGGTAAGGGTTCTATTAACCAGAAAGCCCTGAGTTCCAAGAACACAGCAGCTGCGAAGGACTAGCCAAGAAGAGCGCAAAAGTACCACAACATGCCTGCGTCGATAGCTTTTTCCTTGGGGACATGCCTAATTCCTGGCTGATTTGCCTTTCTCGTCTTAGGGTTGGGGTTCGGCCTAGGGCTAGGATTTTTAAAATCAGGAAGCCCTGAGTTCCAGGCTTACTTCATCTGCAAAAGGCATCCAAAAGGGAGTGCAAAAGTGCCACAACATGGTTGCTTTCACGGCTTTTTCCTTGGCAAGAAGCTTAACACCAGGCTGATTTCCCTTCCCAGGGTTACTGTTAGGCTTAGGCCTAGGGCTAGGATTTTTAAAAGTAGGAAGCCCTGGGCTCCAGGCACACTGCAGCTGTTCAAGGCATCCCAAGGGGAGTACAAAAGTGCAACAACATGGCAGCTTTCACAGCTTTTTCCTTGGCACCATCCCTATACCTAGGCTGATTTATCTGCCTAGGGTTAGGGTTAGGCTTCAGCCTAGGGCTTGGAGTTTTTTAACCAGGAAGCCCTGAGTTCCAGGCTTACTGCATCTGCCAAAGGCATCCCAAAGGGAGTGCAAAAGTGCCACAACATGGCTGCTTTCACAGCTTTTCCCTTAGGAAGAACCCTAATACCCGGCTGATTTACCTTCCTAGGGTTACTGTTAGGCTTAGGCCTAGGACTTTTAAAACCAGGAAGCCCTGGGCTCCAGGCACACTGCAGCTGTTAAAGGCATCCCAAGGGGAGCGCAAAAGTGACACAACTTGGCTGCCTCTGCTTCTATTCTCATGAGACCATCCCGAACCATAGGCTGATTTTCCTTCCTAGGGTTAAGGTTTGAGTTACGCCTAGGGTAAGGGTTCTATTAACCAGAAAGCCCTGAGTTCCAAGAACACAGCAGCTGCGAAGGACTAGCCAAGAAGAGCGCAAAAGTACCACAACATGCCTGCCTCCACAGCTTTTTCCTTGGGGACATGCCTAATTCCTGGCTGATTTGCCTTTCTCGTCTTAGGGTTGGGGTTCGGCCTAGGGCTAGGATTTTTTTAACTAGGAAGCCCTGAGTTCCAGGCTTACTTCATCTGCCAAAGGCATCCCAAAGGGTGTGCAAAAGTGCCACAACATGGCTGCTTTCACGGCTTTTCCCTTAGGAAGAACCCTAATACGCGGCTGATTTACCTTCCTAGGGTTACTGTTAGGCTTAGGCCTAGGACTTTTAAAACCAGGAAGCCCTGGGCTCCAGGCACACTGCAGCTGCGAAAGGCATCCCAAGGGGAGCGCAAAAGTGACACAACTTGCCTGCCACCACTGATATTTCCATGAGACCATCCCGAACCATAGGCTGATTTTCCTTCCTAGGGTTAAGGTTTGAGTTACGCCTAGGGTAAGGGTTCTATTAACCAGAAAGCCCTGAGTTCCAAGAACACAGCAGCTGCGAAGGACTAGCCAAGAAGAGCGCAAAAGTACCACAACATGCCTGCGTCGATAGCTTTTTCCTTGGGGACATGCCTAATTCCTGGCTGATTTGCCTTTCTCGTCTTAGGGTTGGGGTTCGGCCTAGGGCTAGGATATTTTTAACTAGGAAGCCCTGAGTTCCAGGCTTACTGCATCTGCCAAAGGCATCCCAAAGGGAGTGCAAAAGTGCCACAACATGGCTGCTTTCACAGCTTTTCCCTTAGGAAGAACCCTAATACGCGGCTGATTTACCTTCCTAGGGTTACTGTTAGGCTTAGGCCTAGGACTTTTAAAACCAGGAAGCCCTGGGCTCCAGGCACACTGCAGCTGTTAAAGGCATCCCAAGAGGGCTGCAGAAGTGACACAACTTGGCTGCCTCTGCTTCTATTCTCATGAGACCATATCGAACCATAGGCTGATTTTCCTTCCTAGGGTTAAGGTTTGAGTTACGCCTAGGGTAAGGGTTCTATTAACCAGAAAGCCCTGAGTTCCAAGAACACAGCAGCTGCGAAGTACTTCCCAAGAAGAGCGCAAAAGTACCACAACATGCCTGCCTCCACAGCTTTTTCCTTGGGGACATGCCTAATTCCTGGCTGATTTGCCTTTCTCGTCTTAGGGTTGGGGTTCGGCCTAGGGCTAGGATTTTTTTAACTAGGAAGCCCTGAGTTCCAGGCTTACTTCATCTGCAAAAAGCATCCCAAAGGGAGTGCAGAAGTGCCACAACATGGCTGCTTTCACGGCTTTTCCCTTAGGAAGAACCCTAATACGCGGCTGATTTACCTTCCTAGGGTTACTGTTAGGCTTAGGCCTAGGACTTTTAAAACCAGGAAGCCCTGGGCTCCAGGCACATGCAGCTGCGAAAGGCATCCCAAGAGGGCCGCAGAAGCGACACAACTTGGCTGCCTCTGCTTCTATTCTCATGAGACCATCCTGAACCATAGGCTGATTTTCCTTCCTAGGGTTAAGGTTTGAGTTACGCCTAGGGTAAGGGTTCTATTAACCAGAAAGCCCTGAGTTCCAAGAACACAGCAGCTGCGAAGGACTAGCCAAGAAGAGCGCAAAAGTACCACAACGTGCCTGCCTCCACAGCTTTTTCCTTGGGGACATGCCTAATTCCTGGCTGATTTGCCTTTCTCGTCTTAGGGTTGGGGTTCGGCCTAGGGCTAGGATATTTTTAACTAGGAAGCCCTGAGTTCCTGGCTTACTTCATCTGCCAAAGGCATCCCAAAGGGTTTGCAAAAGTTCCACAACATGGCTGCTTTAACGGCTTTTCCCTTAGGAAGAACCCTAATACCCAGCTGATTTACCTTCCTAGGGTTACTGTTAGGCTTAGGCCTAGGACTTTTAAAACCAGGGAGCCCTGGGCTCCAGGCACACTGCAGCTGCGAAAGGCATCCCAAGGGGAGCGCAAAAGTGACACAACTTGGCTGCCACCACTGATATTTCCATGAGACCATCCCAAAACATAGGCTGATTTTCCTTCCTAGGGTTAAGGTTTGAGTTACGCCTAGGGTAAGGGTTCTATTAACCAGAAAGCCCTGAGTTCCAAGAACACAGCAGCTGCGAAGGACTAGCCAAGAAGAGCGCAAAAGTACCACAACATGCCTGCGTCGATACCTTTTTCCTTGGGGACATGCCTAATTCCTGGCTGATTTGCCTTTCTCGTCTTAGGGTTGGGGTTCGGCCTAGGGCTAGGATTTTTTTAACTAGGAAGCCCTGAGTTCCAGGCTTACTGCATCTGCCAAAGGCATCCCAAAGGGAGTGCAGAAGTGCCACAACATGGCTGCTTTCACAGCTTTTCCCTTAGGAAGAACCCTAATACGCGGCTGATTTACCTTCCTAGGGTTACTGTTAGGCTTAGGCCTAGGACTTTTAAAACCAGGAAGCCCTGGCCTCCAGGCACACTGCAGCTGCGAAAGGCATCCCAAGAGGGCCGCAGAAGCGACACAACTTGGTTGCCTCTGCTTCTATTCTCATGAGACCATCCTGAAACATAGGCTGATTTTCCTTCCTAGGGTTAAGGTTTGAGTTACGCCTAGGGTAAGAGTTCTATTAACCAGAAAGACCTGAGTTCCAAGAACACAGCATCTGCGAAGGACTACCCAAGAAGTGCGCTAAAGTACCACAACGTGCATGCCTCCACAGCTTTTTCCATGGGGACATGCCTAATTCCTGGCTGATTTGCCTTTCTCGTCTTAGGGTTGGGGTTCGGCCTAGGGCTAGGATATTTTTAACTAGGAAGCCCTGAGTTCCAGGCTTACTTCATCTGCAAAAGGCATCCCAAAGGGAGTGCAGAAGTGCCACAACATGGCTGCTTTCACGGCTTTTCCCTTAGGAAGAACCCTAATACGCGGCTGATTTACCTTCCTAGGGTTACTGTTAGGCTTAGGCCTAGGACTTTTAAAACCAGGAAGCCCTGGGCTCCAGGCACACTGCAGCTGCGAAAGGCATCCCAAGGGGAGCGCAAAAGTGACACAACTTGGCTGCCTCTGCTTCTATTCTCATGAGACCATCCCGAACCATAGGCTGATTTTCCTTCCTAGGGTTAAGGTTTGAGTTACGCCTAGGGTAAGGGTTCTATTAACCAGAAAGCCCTGAGTTCCAAGAACACAGCAGCTGCGAAGGACTAGCCAAGAAGAGCGCAAAAGTACCACAACATGCCTGCCTCCACAGCTTTTTCCTTGGGGACATGCCTAATTCCTGGCTGATTTGCCTTTCTCGTCTTAGGGTTGGGGTTCGGCCTAGGGCTAGGATTTTTTTAACTAGGAAGCCCTGAGTTCCAGGCTTACTTCATCTGCCAAAGGCATCCCAAAGGGTGTGCAAAAGTGCCACAACATGGCTGCTTTCACGGCTTTTCCCTTAGGAAGAACCCTAATACCCGGCTGATTTACCTTCCTAGGGTTACTGTTAGGCTTAGGCCTAGGACTTTTAAAACCAGGAAGCCCTGGGCTCCAGGCACACTGCAGCTGCGAAAGGCATCCCAAGGGGAGCGCAAAAGTGACACAACTTGCCTGCCACCACTGATATTTCCATGAGACCATCCCGAACCATAGGCTGATTTTCCTTCCTAGGGTTAAGGTTTGAGTTACGCCTAGGGTAAGGGTTCTATTAACCAGAAAGCCCTGAGTTCCAAGAACACAGCAGCTGCGAAGGACTACCCAAGAAGAGCGCAAAAGTACCACAACATGCCTGCGTCGATAGCTTTTTCCTTGGGGACATGCCTAATTCCTGGCTGATTTGCCTTTCTCGTCTTAGGGTTGGGGTTCGGCCTAGGGCTAGGATATTTTTAACTAGGAAGCCCTGAGTTCCAGGCTTACTGCATCTGCCAAAGGCATCCCAAAGGGAGTGCAGAAGTGCCACAACATGGCTGCTTTCACAGCTTTTCCCTTAGGAAGAACCCTAATACCCGGCTGATTTACCTTCCTAGGGTTACTGTTAGGCTTAGGCCTAGGACTTTTAAAACCAGGAAGCCCTGGGCTCCAGGCACACTGCAGCTGTTAAAGGCATCCCAAGAGGGCTGCAGAAGTGACACAACTTGGCTGCCTCTGCTTCTATTCTCATGAGACCATATCGAACCATAGGCTGATTTTCCTTCCTAGGGTTAAGGTTTGAGTTACGCCTAGGGTAAGGGTTCTATTAACCAGAAAGCCCTGAGTTCCAAGAACACATCAGCTGCGAAGTACTTCCCAAGAAGAGCGCAAAAGTACCACAACATGCCTGCCTCCACAGCTTTTTCCTTGGGGACATGCCTAATTCCTGGCTGATTTGCCTTTCTCGTCTTAGGGTTGGGGTTCGGCCTAGGGCTAGGATTTTTTTAACTAGGAAGCCCTGAGTTCCAGGCTTACTTCATCTGCAAAAAGCATCCAAAAGGGAGTGCAGAAGTGCCACAACATGGCTGCTTTCACGGCTTTTCCCTTAGGAAGAACCCTAATACGCGGCTGATTTACCTTCCTAGGGTTACTGTTAGGCTTAGGCCTAGGACTTTTAAAACCAGGAAGCCCTGGGCTCCAGGCACATGCAGCTGCGAAAGGCATCCCAAGAGGGCCGCAGAAGCGACACAACTTGGCTGCCTCTGCTTCTATTCTCATGAGACCATCCTGAACCATAGGCTGATTTTCCTTCCTAGGGTTAAGGTTTGAGTTACGCCTAGGGTAAGGGTTCTATTAACCAGAAAGCCCTGAGTTCCAAGAACACAGCAGCTGCGAAGGACTACCCAAGAAGAGCGCAAAAGTACCACAACATGCCTGCCTCCACAGCTTTTTCCTTGGGGACATGCCTAATTCCTGGCTGATTTGCCTTTCTCGTCTTAGGGTTGGGGTTCGGCCTAGGGCTAGGATATTTTTAACTAGGAAGCCCTGAGTTCCTGGCTTACTTCATCTGCCAAAGGCATCCCAAAGGGTTTGCAAAAGTGCCACAACATGGCTGCTTTCACGGCTTTTCCCTTAGGAAGAACCCTAATACCCAGCTGATTTACCTTCCTAGGGTTACTGTTAGGCTTAGGCCTAGGACTATTAAAACCAGGGAGCCCTGGGCTCCAGGCACACTGCAGCTGCGAAAGGCATCCCAAGGGGAGCGCAAAAGTGACACAACTTGGCTGCCACCACTGATATTTCCATGAGACCATCCCAAAACATAGGCTGATTTTCCTTCCTAGGGTTAAGGTTTGAGTTACGCCTAGGGTATGGGTTCTATTAACCAGAAAGCCCTGAGTTCCAAGAACACAGCAGCTGCGAAGGACTAGCCAAGAAGAGCGCAAAAGTACCACAACATGCCTGCGTCGATAGCTTTTTCCTTGGGGACATGCCTAATTCCTGGCTGATTTGCCTTTCTCGTCTTAGGGTTGGGGTTCGGCCTAGGGCTAGGATTTTTTTAACTAGGAAGCCCTGAGTTCCAGGCTTACTGCATCTGCCAAAGGCATCCCAAAGGGAGTGCAGAAGTGCCACAACATGGCTGCTTTCACAGCTTTTCCCTTAGGAAGAACCCTAATACGCGGCTGATTTACCTTCCTAGGGTTACTGTTAGGCTTAGGCCTAGGACTTTTAAAACCAGGAAGCCCTGGGCTCCAGGCACACTGCAGCTGCGAAAGGCATCCCAAGAGGGCCGCAGAAGCGACACAACTTGGTTGCCTCTGCTTCTATTCTCATGAGACCATCCTGAAACATAGGCTGATTTTCCTTCCTAGGGTTAAGGTTTGAGTTACGCCTAGGGTAAGAGTTCTATTAACCAGAAAGACCTGAGTTCCAAGAACACAGCATCTGCGAAGGACTACCCAAGAAGTGCGCTAAAGTACCACAACGTGCATGCCTCCACAGCTTTTTCCTTGGGGACATGCCTAATTCCTGGCTGATTTGCCTTTCTCGTCTTAGGGTTGGGGTTCGGCCTAGGGCTAGGATATTTTTAACTAGGAAGCCCTGAGTTCCAGGCTTACTTCATCTGCAAAAGGCATCCCAAAGGGAGTGCAGAAGTGCCACAACATGGCTGCTTTCACGGCTTTTCCCTTAGGAAGAACCCTAATACGCGGCTGATTTACCTTCCTAGGGTTACTGTTAGGCTTAGGCCTAGGACTTTTAAAACCAGGAAGCCCTGGGCTCCAGGCACACTGCAGCTGCGAAAGGCATCCCAAGGGGAGCGCAAAAGTGACACAACTTGGCTGCCTCTGCTTCTATTCTCATGAGACCATCCCGAACCATAGGCTGATTTTCCTTCCTAGGGTTAAGGTTTGAGTTACGCCTAGGGTAAGGGTTCTATTAACCAGAAAGCCCTGAGTTCCAAGAACACAGCAGCTGCGAAGGACTAGCCAAGAAGAGCGCAAAAGTACCACAACATGCCTGCCTCCACAGCTTTTTCCTTGGGGACATGCCTAATTCCTGGCTGATTTGCCTTTCTCGTCTTAGGGTTGGGGTTCGGCCTAGGGCTAGGATTTTTTTAACTAGGAAGCCCTGAGTTCCAGGCTTACTGCATCTGCCAAAGGCATCCCAAAGGGAGTGCAGAAGTGCCACAACATGGCTGCTTTCACAGCTTTTCCCTTAGGAAGAACCCTAATACGCGGCTGATTTACCTTCCTAGGGTTACTGTTAGGCTTAGGCCTAGGACTTTTAAAACCAGGAAGCCCTGGCCTCCAGGCACACTGCAGCTGCGAAAGGCATCCCAAGAGGGCCGCAGAAGCGACACAACTTGGTTGCCTCTGCTTCTATTCTCATGAGACCATCCTGAAACATAGGCTGATTTTCCTTCCTAGGGTTAAGGTTTGAGTTACGCCTAGGGTAAGAGTTCTATTAACCAGAAAGACCTGAGTTCCAAGAACACAGCATCTGCGAAGGACTACCCAAGAAGTGCGCTAAAGTACCACAACGTGCATGCCTCCACAGCTTTTTCCTTGGGGACATGCCTAATTCCTGGCTGATTTGCCTTTCTCGTCTTAGGGTTGGGGTTCGGCCTAGGGCTAGGATATTTTTAACTAGGAAGCCCTGAGTTCCAGGCTTACTTCATCTGCAAAAGGCATCCCAAAGGGAGTGCAGAAGTGCCACAACATGGCTGCTTTCACGGCTTTTCCCTTAGGAAGAACCCTAATACGCGGCTGATTTACCTTCCTAGGGTTACTGTTAGGCTTAGGCCTAGGACTTTTAAAACCAGGAAGCCCTGGGCTCCAGGCACACTGCAGCTGCGAAAGGCATCCCAAGGGGAGCGCAAAAGTGACACAACTTGGCTGCCTCTGCTTCTATTCTCATGAGACCATCCCGAACCATAGGCTGATTTTCCTTCCTAGGGTTAAGGTTTGAGTTACGCCTAGGGTAAGGGTTCTATTAACCAGAAAGCCCTGAGTTCCAAGAACACAGCAGCTGCGAAGGACTAGCCAAGAAGAGCGCAAAAGTACCACAACATGCCTGCGTCGATAGCTTTTTCCTTGGGGACATGCCTAATTCCTGGCTGATTTGCCTTTCTCGTCTTAGGGTTGGGGTTCGGCCTAGGGCTAGGATTTTTAAAATCAGGAAGCCCTGAGTTCCAGGCTTACTTCATCTGCAAAAGGCATCCAAAAGGGAGTGCAAAAGTGCCACAACATGGTTGCTTTCACGGCTTTTTCCTTGGCAAGAAGCTTAACACCAGGCTGATTTCCCTTCCCAGGGTTACTGTTAGGCTTAGGCCTAGGGCTAGGATTTTTAAAAGTAGGAAGCCCTGGGCTCCAGGCACACTGCAGCTGTTCAAGGCATCCCAAGGGGAGTACAAAAGTGCAACAACATGGCAGCTTTCACAGCTTTTTCCTTGGCACCATCCCTATACCTAGGCTGATTTATCTGCCTAGGGTTAGGGTTAGGCTTCAGCCTAGGGCTTGGAGTTTTTTAACCAGGAAGCCCTGAGTTCCAGGCTTACTGCATCTGCCAAAGGCATCCCAAAGGGAGTGCAAAAGTGCCACAACATGGCTGCTTTCACAGCTTTTCCCTTAGGAAGAACCCTAATACCCGGCTGATTTACCTTCCTAGGGTTACTGTTAGGCTTAGGCCTAGGACTTTTAAAACCAGGAAGCCCTGGGCTCCAGGCACACTGCAGCTGTTAAAGGCATCCCAAGGGGAGCGCAAAAGTGACACAACTTGGCTGCCACCACTGATATTTCCATGAGACCATCCCGAAACATAGGCTGATTTTCCTTCCTAGGGTTAAGGTTTGAGTTACGCCTAGGGTAAGGGTTCTATTAACCAGAAAGCCCTGAGTTCCAAGAACACAGCAGCTGCGAAGGACTACCCAAGAAGAGCGCAAAAGAACCACAACATGCCTGCCTCCACAGCTTTTTCCTTGGGGACATGCCAATTCCTGGCTGATTTGCCTTTCTCGTCTTAGGGTTGGGGTTCGGCCTAGGGCTAGGACTTTTAAAATCAGGAAGCCCTGAGTTCCAGGCACACTGGAGCTGTGAAAGGCATCCCAAAGGGAGTGCAAATTGCCACAACATGGCTGCTTTCCCGGCTTTTTCCTTGGCAAGAAGCCTAACACCAGGCTGATTTACCTTCCCAGGGTTACTGTTAGGCTTAGGCCTAGGGCTAGGATTTTTAAAACTAGGAAGCCCTTAGCTCCAGGCACACTGCAGCTGTTCAAGTCATCCCAAGAGGGCCGCAGAACTGACACAACTTGGCTGCCTCTGCTGCTATTCTCATGAGTCCATCCCGAACCATAGGCTGATTTTCCTTCCTAGGGTGAGGGTTAGAGTTACGCCTAGGGTTAGTGTTTTTTTAACCAGAAAGCCCTGAGTTCCAAGAACACAGCAGCTGCCAAGGACTACCCAAGAGGAGGGGAAAAGTGCCACAACATGGCTGCCTCCAGCGCTTTTTCCTTGGGACCATCATTGAACCTAGGCTGATTTACTTGCCTCCAGTTGCACCTATGGTCACGCCAAGGGATAGGGATTTTAAATCAGTAAACCCTGAGCTCCAGACCCAGTGCAGCTGCAAAAGGCTTCCCAAGGGCAGCCAAAAATTGCCTCAACATGCTCCTTCCAGTGCTTTTTTCCTTGGGAACATCCCTATACCCAGGCTGATTTATCTGCCTAGGGTTAGGGTTAGGGTTCAGCCTAGAGATAGGATTTTTTCAAACAGGAAGCCCTGAATTCCAGGCACACTGCAGCTGTTAAAGGCAGTGTTTTACGTCAACCGCAACTTAGTCTGAAATAAATGCTTTTTCCCTGAGAGCATCTGAGAGGTTTGCATGAAGCACTGATATCTGACATTTGCAATTTTGAATAGGAGAGGAGAAAGAAAATGGGAAGAAGTTTTTAATTTTAGTGGTTTCAATGTTAATTTCCGTACACTTTTTCAAAACTTGTCAGCTCAAATGCCCATCAACATCTTTTAGTCATCTGTAAGTCAGTATTCATATAAAATGTGCTTCAAATCAAAAGAATTTCAAATTTGCACTCCAAATTTCTATGCCTAGATTTATGATTTCCTACACATATTAGATGAAAGGAAGGCCTTTTTTACTGTGGGAGTGCTGGAACACTGGAACAGGTTGCCCAGGGAAGTTGTGGGTGTCCCATCCCTGAAAGTATTCAAGGTCAGCTTGGACGGGGCTTGGAGCAGCAACAAAGGAGAAGCTTGATGGTAGAGAAACAAAGTTGGACTATAGAAGAAACTGGGATTGAAGTATAGGAGCAAGTTTTCTCTCAGCTCTTGGGGTAAATTCAAAGTTGTACAAAATTACATTTATCTGTGCTATTCACTACTGTAACAGAAATGTTCATGAAAACTGTACAGAAGATAGCAAATTTTAAAAGAGATAAGAATTACAGCATAAAATCCATGGGATGGGTTACAACATGAGACACTCTCTACGAGAAAATCTCTGTGTTTCAGCACTTCATCATGGTAAGATTTCATGAAGTGCCAAAGAAGGCGGCAAAATATCATTCGGGACGTTATTTCCTGGAATTCAGCCTGGCCATTAGTAGGAACTGGGTTTGACCACATCATGTAGATATACCACACACACTTTCCCTTCACTGAAAAATGACTGTTTACAACGAAGAAGCAATTGACGATCAAAATTGATTGAAAGCATCTTAAACATGTCAAGTATTTCATTGTAGATGATCTGTGATCCAAATGCTTCTTCCACCTTCGAGAGGGACAGAACAATTCTTCCATATCATGATGGTTTAAAATTGTATCAACCAATGTTTTCTGCTGAAAAGATAGCATCTATTTTTTTCTATTTTTGGAAGAAAATATTCCTAGACATACAACAGGTGAGAACTAAGTAATTTTAAAGAAACAAATGAAAAGAAAATATTCTGTAAATAGAATGAAATGAAAAGCTGTGTTTTAAATAGGAGCTAAATATGAAACAGAATTTTGTACCAGGCATTTGAATTACTGCACCAGCTCTTTTGCCCATCAAGAGAGGCGTTTAGCATTTCAGTCTTTTCCAAGGTGTTCATGATCTGCTATGCTGATCTCTGTGTGTGCCTAGGTGTGTGTGGAAGGGGGGGCATGTGAAGGGGAGTGTGTATGTTTGCTTTACAATTGTTGTGGCAGATTCATGCCTCAGCTCCACATTTTGTTTTAGAAAGGTCACACAGAGTGGATGTGAAGTTTACTATCAACAAGAGATCAATTCCCAAATCATCCATTTGACTCTACCTTATAAATCATGTGCTTTGTTGCATATTTTATCAAATCTACTTTCAAGCCAGATGGAGGAAGGAGGATGTGGCAATCCCTCCACCATCTTGCAACTTTTATGCAAGTAGGTTTTCAAGAAAATCATCATTTCTCTTTGAAATATGTCTGGAACAGGCATGATGGTAGTGTCAACCTGTTGGAGTTTTTGTTGCTGGAAGAAGTTATACAAAAGGATTGGTTTTTACGTTGACCAGTTACTGAATCAAGCTCAGGAATACATTGGAAATTCAACTGGGGCTTCCTTTCCCCGGCAGACTACTTCTAGAACGAGCTTGTACACTGAAGCTTACTCTTTTGCCCTCTTTTTGTTTCTTTCCTATTTTCTTGGCTTCTTTGCCACTCTCTAGACAATTTTGGAACTTTTTTCCCAACTCAAATGGTTTCAATAGTCTGATTGTGATCATACATTTTTACAAGGAATTTTTAAAATCTTTCCTCCAGTTAAGAAAGTCAAGGACTTAGGTCTTTTTCTTCCCTTATCAATATTGCAATGAAATTGATAAGTAAAGACCAACTCTTTCTTTTTGTTTTTAACCCAAGCAGATAATTCCCATCCATTCATCCATTTGGTGGACCAATAGTTGCCATTCTGATGGAAGTTGTCACTTCTTAACAATAGGCATTCTGTGACTATGTTGACAGCACTTTGGGTGAAGATCCTAACTGGTCTTAGATACACATAGGGAGAAATTTGCTCAGCCAGTGTCAGTCTTAAGCATGCGTATCAGAAGATCTTTCTAGAGCTGGGAATTTTCCCATGAAAGGGATTCAGTTAGGGAAGAGACACTTGCCCCAGAGGTTTACATTCTTCTTGAAGACTGCTTAAGGAACTTAGATGCCATGTCCATTTGGATCTGTGTCTGCACAGAACTTTGTCATGCCAGTGCTTGAAATGCATCTTGAAGAGAATTCACTAGCACAGAATGAATGAGAGTGGAAGGGGTTGGTGGGGCTAACCAGGCCCAACCCCCCTGCCTAAACCAGGATACCTAGAGCCTCTTGCCCAGGATTCTATCTGGGTGTACTTTGAATGTCTTCAAAGATCCAGGCTCCACAATCTTTCTGGGCAATCTGTGCCGTGGTTCACTCACCCTCACAGTAAAGAATCATTTCCTGATGTTCCTGTATTTCAGTGTGTGCCCACTGCCTCTTGTCTTTTCACTCAGCATCACTGAAAAGACACTGATTCCCTCCCCTTTGCACTATTGCTTCCATATGGATGTGTGCTGCCATGTAGAGATATGTCAAAAACCTCCCTGAAGCCCAGGCAGATAATATTCCCTTCATCTACCAGTCAAGTTGATTCATCAGAGGAGTTTAAAGTTATGTTCAGCATGAAATGCCCCTGAAAAATCATGCTAACTACATTATTGTGTCGTCTTTCATGTGCCTGGCAAGGTTTTCCAGGAAGAGCTGCTTCATCAACTTCCTGGGGATAAAAGAGAGGCTGGCTGGTTTGTACGATTGCGAGTCCTCCTAATTGCCTTTTTTGAAGATGAGTGTCATTTGCTTACATCCAGTCCTTAGCCTCTCTTGTCGTCTACATCTTAGCAAAAGGCTTTTCCACTATGTCTGGCAAGGAGAAATTGTGCCAGCACAGAAAACATCTCCTATCGTGTTCTAGACGTTGCACGGAGGTGTGCCGAGTGTTTGGCATGAAGAAAAGTTGTCCAAAACAGCTTCCAATCGAATGTTCATGTGATTGGAAAAGTCAGGAGAGTGCAAAGGTACTGTTTTCTATCAGTTGGCAAGCTGCGCACAAAATCCCAGTGTTGTACAGCTTTCTTCTTCACCTTTCCGAAGGTGCCGCTCTCTCCGGCTCCCGGAGGCGAAGAAGCGGCTTCTTCGCGCAAAGACGATTGTGCCGCTCACTGTGCACTCCTTAGCGCGGCTTCTGCCGAAAGACGCCCGGGAGCGGCTCTTAGCTCCGGAGAGCATCGTACCTTCGTCTTTAGCGTCTCTTCTCGTCTACATCTTAGCAAAAAGCTTTTCCACTATGTCTGGCGAGGAAAAACTGTGCCAGCACAGAAAACATCTCCCATCGTGTTCTAGACGTTGCACGGAGGTGTGCCGAGTGTTTGGCATGAAGGAAAGAAAAGTTGTCCAAAACAGCTTCCAATCGAATGTTCATGTGATTGGAAAAGTCAGGAGAGTGCAAAGGTACTGGTTTCTATCAGTTGGCAAGCTGCGCACACAATCCCAGTGTTGTACAGCTTCCTTCTTCACCTTTCAGAAGGTGTCGCTCTCTCCGGCTCCCGGAGGCGAAGAAGCGGCTTCTTCGCGCAAAGACGATTGTGCCGCTCACTGTGCACTCCTTGGCGCGGCTTCTGCCGAAAGACGCCCGGGAGCAGCTCTTAGCTCCGGAGAGCATCGTACCTTCGTCTTTAGCGTCTCTTCTCGTCTACATCTTAGCAAAAAGCTTTTCCACTATGTCTGGCGAGGAAAAACTGTGCCAGCACAGAAAACATCTCCCATCGTGTTCTAGACGTTGCACGGAGGTGTGCCGAGTGTTTGGCATGAAGGAAAGAAAAGTTGTCCAAAACAGCTTCCAATCGAATGTTCATGTGATTGGAAAAGTCAGGAGAGTGCAAAGGTACTGTTTTCTAGCAGTTGGCAAGCTGCGCAAACAATCCCAGTGTTGTACAGCTTCCTTCTTCACCTTTCCGAAGGTGCCGCTCTCTCCGGCTCCCGGAGGCGAAGAAGCGGCTTCTTCGCGCAAAGACGATTGTGCCGCTCACTGTGCACTCCTTAGCGCGGCTTCTGCCGAAAGACGCCCGGGAGCAGCTCTTAGCTCCGGAGAGCATCGTACCTTCGTCTTTAGCGTCTCTTCTCGTCTACATCTTAGCAAAAAGCTTTTCTACTATGTCTGGCGAGGAAAAACTGTGCCAGCACAGAAAACATCTCCCATCGTGTTCTAGACGTTGCACGGAGGTGTGCCGAGTGTTTGGCATGAAGGAAAGAAAAGTTGTCCAAAACAGCTTCCAATCGAATGTTCATGTGATTGGAAAAGTCAGGAGAGTGCAAAGGTACTGTTTTCTAGCAGTTGGCAAGCTGCGCAAACAATCCCAGTGTTGTACAGCTTCCTTCTTCACCTTTCCGAAGGTGCCGCTCTCTCCGGCTCCCGGAGGCGAAGAAGCGGCTTCTTCGCGCAAAGACGATTGTGCCGCTCACTGTGCACTCCTTAGCGCGGCTTCTGCCGAAAGACGCCCGGGAGCGGCTCTTAGCTCCGGACAGCATCGTACCTTCGTCTTTAGCGTCTCTTCTCGTCTACATCTTAGCAAAAAGCTTTTCCACTATGTCTGGCGAGGAAAAACTGTGCCAGCACAGAAAACATCTCCCATCGTGTTCTAGACGTTGCACGGAGGTGTGCCGAGTGTTTGGCATGAAGAAAAGAAAAGTTGTCCAAAACAGCTTCCAATCGAATGTTCATGTGATTGGAAAAGTCAGGAGAGTGCAAAGGTACTGTTTTCTATCAGTTGGCAAGCTGCGCACACAATCCCAGTGTTGTACAGCTTCCTTCTTCACCTTTCCGAAGGTGCCGCTCTCTCCGGCTCCCGGAGGCGAAGAAGCGGCTTCTTCGCGCAAAGACGATTGTGCCGCTCACTGTGCACTCCTTAGCGCGGCTTCTGCCGAAAGGCGCCCGGGAGCGGCTCTTAGCTCCGGACAGCATCGTACCTTCGTCTTTAGCGTCTCTTCTCGTCTACATCTTAGCAAAAAGCTTTTCCACTATGTCTGGCGAGGAAAAACTGTGCCAGCACAGAAAACATCTCCCATCGTGTTCTAGACGTTGCACGGAGGTGTGCCGAGTGTTTGGCATGAAGGAAAGAAAAGTTGTCCAAAACAGCTTCCAATCGAATGTTCATGTGATTGGAAAAGTCAGGAGAGTGCAAAGGTACTGTTTTCTATCAGTTGGCAAGCGGCGCACACAATCCCAGTGTTGTACAGCTTCCTTCTTCACCTTTCCGAAGGTGCGCTCTCTCCGGCTCCCGGAGGCGAAGAAGCGGCTTCTTCGCGCAAAGACGATAGTGCCGCTCACTGTGCACTCCTTAGCGCGGCTTCTGCCGAAAGACGCCCGGGAGCGGCTCTTAGCTCCGGACAGCATCGTACCTTTGTCTTTAGCGTCTCTTCTCGTCTACATCTTAGCAAAAAGCTTTTCCACTATGTCTGGCGAGGAAAAACTGTGCCAGCACAGAAAACATCTCCCATCGTGTTCTAGACGTTGCACGGAGGTGTGCCGAGTGTTTGGCATGAAGGAAAGAAAAGTTGTCCAAAACAGCTTCCAATCGAATGTTCATGTGATTGGAAAAGTCAGGAGAGTGCAAAGGTACTGTTTTCTATCAGTTGGCAAGCTGCGCACACAATCCCAGTGTTGTACAGCTTCCTTCTGCACCTTTCCGAAGGTGCCGCTCTCTCCGGCTCCCGGAAGCGAAGAAGCGGCTTCTTCGCGCAAAGACGATAGTGCCGCTCACTGTGCACTCCTTAGCGCGGCTTCTGCCGAAAGACGCCCGGGAGCGGCTCTTAGCTCCGGACAGCATCGTACCTTCGTCTTTAGCGTCTCTTCTCGTCTACATCTTAGCAAAAAGCTTTTCCACTATGTCTGGCGAGGAAAAACTGTGCCAGCACAGAAAACATCTCCCATCGTGTTCTAGACGTTGCACGATCCCTATACTTAGGCTGATTTTCCTTCCTGGGGATAGGGTTAGGCTTCAGCCTAGGGCTTGGAGTTTTTTAACCATGAAGCCCTGAGTTCCAGGCTTACTGCATCTGCCAAAGGCATCCCAAAGGGAGTGCAGAAGTGCCACAACATGGCTGCTTTCACAGCTTTTTCCTTGGGGACATGCCTAATTCCTGGCTGATTTGCCTTTCTCGTCTTAGGGTTGGGGTTCGGCCTAGGGCTAGGATATTTTTAACTAGGAAGCCCTGAGTTCCAGGCTTACTGCATCTGCCAAAAGCATCCCAAAGGGAGTGCAGAAGTGCCACAACATGGCTGCTTTCACGGCTTTTCCTTTAGGAAGAACCCTAATACGCGGCTGATTTACCTTCCTAGGGTTACTGTTAGGCTTAGGCCTAGGACTTTTAAAACCAGGAAGCCCTGGGCTCCAGGCACACTGCAGCTGTTCAAGGCATCCCAAGGGGAGCGCAAAAGTGACACAACTTGGCTGCCACCACTGATATTTCCATGAGACCATCCCGAACCATAGGCTGATTTTCCTTCCTAGGGTTAAGGTTTGAGTTATTCCTGGGGTAAGGGTTCTATTAACCAGAAAGCCCTGAGTTCCAAGAACACAGCAGCTGCGAAGGACTACCCAAGAAGAGCGCAAAAGTACCACAACGTGCCTGCCTCCACAGCTTTTTCCTTGGGGACATGCCTAATTCCTGGCTGATTTGCCTTTCTCGTCTTAGGGTTGGGGTTCGGCCTAGGGATAGGGTTTTAAATTCAGGAAGCCCTGAGTTCCAGGCACACTGGAGCTGTGAAAGGCATCCAAAAGGGAGTGCAGAAGTGCCACAACATGGTTGCTTTCACGGCTTTTTCCTTGGCAGGAAGCTTAACAGCAGGCTGATTTCCCTTCCCAGGGTTACTGTAAGGCTTAGGCCTAGGGCTAGGATTTTTAAAACTAGGAAGCCCTTAGCTCCAGGCACACTGCAGCTGTTAAAGGCATCCCAAGAGGGCCGCAGAAGTGACACAACTTGGCTGCCTCTGCTTCTATTCTCATGAGACCATCCCGAACCATAGGCTGATTTTCCTTCCTAGGGTTAAGGTTTGAGTTTCGCCTAGGGTAAGAGGTCTATTAACCAGAAAGACCTGAGTTCCAAGAACACAGCAGCTGCGAAGGACTAGCCAAGAAGAGCGCAAAAGTACCACAACATGCCTGCCTCCACAGCTTTTTCCTTGGGGACATGCCTAATTCCTGGCTGATTTGCCTTTCTCGTCTTAGGGTTGGGGTTCGGCCTAGGGCTAGGATTTTTTTAACTAGGAAGCCCTGAGTTCTAGGCTTACTGCATCTGCCAAAGGCATCCCAAAGGGAGTGCAGAAGTGCCACAACATGGCTGCTTTCACGGCTTTTCCCTTAGGAAGAACCCTAATACCCGGCTGATTTACCTTCCTAGGGTTACTGTTAGGCTTAGGCCTAGGACTTTTAAAACCAGGAAGCCCTGGGCTCCAGGCACACTGCAGCTGCGAAAGGCATCCCAAGGGGATCGCAAAAGTGACACAACTTGGCTGCCACCACTGATATTTCTCATGAGACCATCCCGAACCATAGGCTGATTTTCCTTCCTAGGGTTAAGGTTTGAGTTACGCCTGGGGTAAGGGTTCTATTAACCAGAAAGCCCTGAGTTCCAAGAACACAGCAGCTGCGAAGGACTAGCCAAGAAGAACGCAAAAGTACCACAACATGCCTGCCTCCACAGCTTTTTCCTTGGGGACATGCCTAATTCCTGGCTGATTTGCCTTTCTCGTCTTAGGGTTGGGGTTCGGCCTAGGGCTAGGATTTTTTAACCAGGAAGCCCTGAGTTCCAGGCTTACTGCATCTGCCAAAAGCATCCCAAAGGGAGTGCAGAAGTGCCACAACATGGCTGCTTTCACGGCTTTTCCCTTAGGAAGAACCCTAATACCCGGCTGATTTACCTTCCTAGGGTTACTGTTAGGCTTAGGCCTAGGACTTTTAAAACCAGGAAGCCCTGGGCTCCAGGCACACTGCAGCTGTTAAAGGCATCCCAAGAGGGCCGCAGAAGTGACACAACTTGGCTGCCTCTGCTTCTATTCTCATGAGACCATCCCGAACCATAGGCTGATTTTCCTTCCTAGGGTTAAGGTTTGAGTTTCGCCTAGGGTAAGAGGTCTATTAACCAGAAAGACCTGAGTTCCAAGAACACAGCAGCTGCGAAGGACTAGCCAAGAAGAGCGCAAAAGTACCACAACATGCCTGCCTCCACAGCTTTTTCCTTGGGGACATGCCTAATTCCTGGCTGATTTGCCTTTCTCGTCTTAGGGTTGGGGTTCGGCCTAGGGCTAGGATTTTTTTAACTAGGAAGCCCTGAGTTCCAGGCTTACTGCATCTGCCAAAGGCATCCCAAAGGGAGTGCAGAAGTGCCACAACATGGCTGCTTTCACGGCTTTTCCCTTAGGAAGAACCCTAATACCCTGCTGATTTACCTTCCTAGGGTTACTGTTAGGCTTAGGCCTAGGACTTTTAAAACCAGGAAGCCCTGGGCTCCAGGCACACTGCAGCTGCGAAAGGCATCCCAAGGGGAGCGCAAAAGTGACACAACTTGGCTGCCACCACTGATATTTCCATGAGACCATCCCGAACCATAGGCTGATTTTCCTTCCTAGGGTTAAGGTTTGAGTTACGCCTGGGGTAAGGGTTCAATTAACCAGAAAGCCCTGAGTTCC
Source organism: Ammospiza maritima maritima (assembly GCA_036010785.1). Classification (NCBI taxonomy): domain Eukaryota; kingdom Metazoa; phylum Chordata; class Aves; order Passeriformes; family Passerellidae; genus Ammospiza; species Ammospiza maritima. The sequence continues at coordinate 262,808 of JAYKTQ010000382.1, forward strand.
AAGAACACAGCAGCTGCGAAGGACTACCCAAGAAGAGCGCAAAAGTACCACAACATGCCTGCCTCCACAGCTTTTTCCTTGGGGACATGCCTAATTCCTGGCTGATTTGCCTTTCTCGTCTTAGGGTTGGGGTTCGGCCTAGGGCTAGGATTTTTTTAACCAGGAAGCCCTGAGTTCCAGGCTTACTGCATCTGCCAAAAGCATCCCAAAGGGAGTGCAGAAATGCCACAACATGGCTGCTTTCACGGCTTTTCCCTTAGGAAGAACCCTAATACCCGGCTGATTTACCTTCCTAGGGTTACTGTTAGGCTTAGGCCTAGGACTTTTAAAACCAGGAAGCCCTGGGCTCCAGGCACATGCAGCTGTTCAAGGCATCCCAAGAGGGCCGCAGAAGTGACACAACTTGGCTGCCTCTGCTGCTATTCTCATGAGACCATCCCGAACCATAGGCTGATTTTCCTTCCTAGGGTTAATGTTTGTGTTACGCCTAGGGTAAGAGTTCTATTAACCAGAAAGCCCTGAGTTCCAAGAACACAGCAGCTGTGAAGGACTAGCCAAGAAGAGCGCAAAAATACCACAACGTGCCTGCCTCCACAGCTTTTTCCTTGGGGACATGCCTAACTCCTGGCTGATTTGCCTTTCTCGTCTTAGGGTTGGGGTTCGGCCTAGGGCTAGGATTTTTTTAACTAGGAAGCCCTGAGTTCCAGGCTTACTTCATCTGCCAAAGGCATCCCAAAGGGAGTGCAGAAGTGCCACAACATGGCTGCTTTCACGGCTTTCCCCTTAGGAAGAAGCCTAATACCCGGCTGATTTACCTTCCGAGGGTTACTGTTAGGCTTAGGCCTAGGACTTTTAAAACTAGGAAGCCCTTAGATCCAGGCACATTGCAGCTGTTCAAGGCATCCCAAGGGGAGTACTAAAGTACCACAACATGGCAGCTTTCACAGCTTTTTCCTTGGCACCATCCCTATACCTAGGCTGATTTATCTTCCTAGGGTTAGGGTTAGGGTTCAGCCTAGGGCTTGGAGTTTTTTAACCAGGAAGCCCTGAGTTCCAGGCTTACTGCATCTGCCAAATGCATCCCAAAGGGAGTGCAAAAGTGCCACAACATGGCTGCTTTCACGGCTTTTCCCTTAGGAAGAACCCTAATACGCGGCTGATTTACCTTCCTAGGGTTACTGTTAGGCTTAGGCCTAGGACTTTTAAAACCAGGAAGCCCTGGGCTCCAGGCACACTGCAGCTGCGAAAGGCATCCCAAGGGGAGCGCAAAAGTGACACAACTTGGCTGCCACCACTGATATTTCCATGAGACCATCCCGAACCATAGGCTGATTTTCCTTCCTAGGGTTAAGGTTTGAGTTACGCCTAGGGTAAGGGTTCTATTAACCAGAAAGCCCTGAGTTCCAAGAACACAGCAGCTGCGAAGGACTACCCAAGAAGAGCGCAAAAGTACCACAACATGCCTGCGTCGATAGCTTTTTCCTTGGGGACATGCCTAATTCCTGGCTGATTTGCCTTTCTCGTCTTAGGTTTGGGGTTCGGCCTAGTGCTAGGACTTTTAAAATCAGGAAGCCCTGAGTTCCAGGCACACTGGAGCTGTGAAAGGCATCCAAAAGGGAGTGCAAAAGTGCCACAACATGGCTGCTTTCACGGCTTTTCCCTTAGGAAGAACCCTAATACCCGGCTGATTTACCTTCCTAGGGTTACTGTTAGGCTTAGGCCTAGGACTTTTAAAACCAGGAAGCCCTGGGCTCCAGGCACATGCAGCTGTTCAAGGCATCCCAAGAGGGCCGCAGAAGTGACACAACTTGGATGCCTCTGCTGCTATTCTCATGAGACCATCCCGAACCATAGGCTGATTTTCCTTCCTAGGGTTAATGTTTGAGTTACGCCTAGGGTAAGAGTTCTATTAACCAGAAAGCCCTGAGTTCCAAGAACACAGCAGCTGTGAAGGACTAGCCAAGAAGAGCGCAAAAATACCACAACGTGCCTGCCTCCACAGCTTTTTCCTTGGGGACATGCCTAATTCCTGGCTGATTTGCCTTTCTCGTCTTAGGGTTGGGGTTCGGCCTAGGGCTAGGATTTTTTTAACTAGGAAGCCCTGAGTTCCAGGCTTACTTCATCTGCCAAAGGCATCCCAAAGGGAGTGCAGAAGTGCCACAACATGGCTGCTTTCACGGCTTTCCCCTTAGGAAGAAGCCTAATACCCGGCTGATTTACCTTCCCAGGGTTACTGTTAGGCTTAGGCCTAGGACTTTTAAAACTAGGAAGCCCTTAGATCCAGGCACACTGCAGCTGTTCAAGGCATCCCAAGGGGAGTACTAAAGTACCACAACATGGCAGCTTTCACAGCTTTTTCCTTGGCACCATCCCTATACCTAGGCTGATTTATCTTCCTAGGGTTAGGGTTAGGGTTCAGCCTAGGGCTTGGAGTTTTTTAACCAGGAAGCCCTGAGTTCCAGGCTTACTGCATCTGCCAAATGCATCCCAAAGGGAGTGCAAAAGTGCCACAACATGGCTGCTTTCACGGCTTTTCCCTTAGGAAGAACCCTAATACGCGGCTGATTTACCTTCCTAGGGTTACTGTTAGGCTTAGGCCTAGGACTTTTCAAACCAGGAAGCCCTGGGCTCCAGGCACACTGCAGCTGCGAAAGGCATCCCAAGGGGAGCGCAAAAGTGACACAACTTGGCTGCCACCACTGATATTTCCATGAGACCATCCCGAACCATAGGCTGATTTTCCTTCCTAGGGTTAAGGTTTGAGTTACGCCTAGGGTAAGGGTTCTATTAACCAGAAAGCCCTGAGTTCCAAGAACACAGCAGCTGCGAAGGACTAGCCAAGAAGAGCGCAAAAGTACCACAACATGCCTGCGTCGATAGCTTTTTCCTTGGGGACATGCCTAATTCCTGGCTGATTTGCCTTTCTCGTCTTAGGGTTGGGGTTCGGCCTAGTGCTAGGACTTTTAAAATCAGGAAGCCCTGAGTTCCAGGCACACTGGAGCTGTGAAAGGCATCCAAAAGGGAGTGCAAAAGTGCCACAACATGGCTGCTTTCCCGGCTTTTTCCTTGGCAAGAAGCCTAACACCAGGCTGATTTCCCTTCCCAGGGTTACTGTAAGGCTTAGGCCTAGGGCTAGGATTTTTAAAACGAGGAAGCCATTAGATCCAGGCACACTGCAGCTGTTCAAGGCATCCCAAGGGGAGTACAAAAGTGCAACAACATGGCAGCTTTCACAGCTTTTTCCTTGGCACCATCCCTATACCTAGGCTGATTTATCTGCCTAGGGTTAGGGTTAGGCTTCAGCCTAGGTCTTGGAGTTTTTTAACCAGGAAGCCCTGAGTTCCAGGCTTACTGCATCTGCCAAAGGCATCCCAAAGGGAGTGCAGAAGTGCCACAACATGGCTGCTTTCACGGCTTTTCCCTTAGGAAGAACCCTAATACCCTGCTGATTTACCTTCCTAGGGTTACTGTTAGGCTTAGGCCTAGGACTTTTCAAACCAGGAAGCCCTGGGCTCCAGGCACACTGCAGCTGCGAAAGGCATCCCAAGGGGAGCGCAAAAGTGACGCAACTTGGCTGCCACCACTGATATTTCCATGAGACCATCCCAAACCATAGGCTGCTTTTCCTTCCTAGGGTTAAGGTTTGAGTTACGCCTAGGGTAAGAGGTCTATTAACCAGAAAGCCCTGAGTTCCAAGAACACAGCAGCTGCGAAGGACTAGCCAAGAAGAACGCAAAAGTACCACAACATGCCTGCCTCCACAGCTTTTTCCTTGGGGACATGCCTAATTCCTGGCTGATTTGCCTTTCTCGTCTTAGGGTTGGGGTTCGGCCTAGGGCTAGGATTTTTAAAATCAGGAAGCCCTGAGTTCCAGGCACACTGGAGCTGTGAAAGGCACCCAAAAGGGAGTGTAAAAGTGCCACAACATGGTTGCTTTCACGGCTTTTTCCTTGGCAAGAAGCTTAATACCAAGCTGATTTCCCTTCCCAGGGTTACTGTAAGGCTTAGGCCTAGGGCTAGGATTTTTAAAACTAGGAAGCCCTTAGATCCAGGCACACTGCAGCAGTTCAAGGCATCCCAAGGGGAGTACAAAAGTGCAACAACATGGCAGCTTTCACAGCTTTTTCCTTGGCACCATGCCTATACCTAGGCTGATTTATCTGCCTAGGGTTAGGGTTAGGGTTCAGCCTAGGGCTTGGAGTTTTTTAACCAGGAAGCCCTGAGTTCCAGGCTTACTGCATCTGCCAAAGGCATCCCAAAGGGAATGCAAAAGTGCCACAACATGGCTGCTTTCACAGCTTTTCCCTTAGGAAGAACCCTAATACCCGGCTGATTTACCTTCCTAGGGTTACTGTTAGGCTTAGGCCTAGGACTTTTAAAACCAGGAAGCCCTGGGCTCCAGGCACACTGCAGCTGCGAAAGGCATCCCAAGGGGAGCGCAAAAGTGACACAACTTGGCTGCCACCACTGATATTTCCATGAGACCATCCCGAAACATAGGCTGATTTTCCTTCCTAGGGTTAATGTTTGAGTTTCGCCTAGGGTAAGAGTTCTATTAACCAGAAAGACCTGAGTTCCAAGAACACAGCAGCTGCGAAGGACTACCCAAGAAGAGCGCAAAAGTACCACAACATGCCTGCCTCCACAGCTTTTTCCTTGGGGACATGCCTAATTCCTGGCTGATTTGCCTTTCTCGTCTTAGGGTTGGGGTTCGGCCTAGGGCTAGGATATTTTTAACTAGGAAGCCCTGAGTTCCAGGCTTACTTCATCTGCCAAAGGCATCCCAAAGGGAGTGCAGAAGTGCCACAACATGGCTGCTTTCACGGCTTTCCCCTTAGGAAGAAGCCTAATACCCGGCTGATTTACCTTCCCAGGGTTACTGTTAGGCTTAGGCCTAGGACTTTTAAAACTAGGAAGCCCTTAGATCCAGGCACACTGCAGCTGTTCAAGGCATCCCAAGGGGAGTACTAAAGTACCACAACATGGCAGCTTTCACAGCTTTTTCCTTGGCACCATCCCTATACCTAGGCTGATTTATCTTCCTAGGGTTAGGGTTAGGGTTCAGCCTAGGGCTTGGAGTTTTTTAACCAGGAAGCCCTGAGTTCCAGGCTTACTGCATCTGCCAAATGCATCCCAAAGGGAGTGCAAAAGTGCCACAACATGGCTGCTTTCACGGCTTTTCCCTTAGGAAGAACCCTAATACGCGGCTGATTTACCTTCCTAGGGTTACTGTTAGGCTTAGGCCTAGGACTTTTCAAACCAGGAAGCCCTGGGCTCCAGGCACACTGCAGCTGCGAAAGGCATCCCAAGGGGAGCGCAAAAGTGACACAACTTGGCTGCCACCACTGATATTTCCATGAGACCATCCCGAACCATAGGCTGATTTTCCTTCCTAGGGTTAAGGTTTGAGTTACGCCTAGGGTAAGGGTTCTATTAACCAGAAAGCCCTGAGTTCCAAGAACACAGCAGCTGCGAAGGACTACCCAAGAAGAGCGCAAAAGTACCACAACATGCCTGCGTCGATAGCTTTTTCCTTGGGGACATGCCTAATTCCTGGCTGATTTGCCTTTCTCGTCTTAGGTTTGGGGTTCGGCCTAATGCTAGGACTTTTAAAATCAGGAAGCCCTGAGTTCCAGGCACACTGGAGCTGTGAAAGGCATCCAAAAGGGAGTGCAAAAGTGCCACAACATGGCTGCTTTCCCGGCTTTTTCCTTGGCAAGAAGCCTAACACCAGGCTGATTTCCCTTCCCAGGGTTACTCTAAGGCTTAGGCCTAGGGCTAGGATTTTTAAAACGAGGAAGCCATTAGATCCAGGCACACTGCAGCTGTTCAAGGCATCCCAAGGGGAGTACAAAAGTGCAACAACATGGCAGCTTTCACAGCTTTTTCCTTGGCACCATCCCTATACCTAGGCTGATTTATCTGCCTAGGGTTAGGGTTAGGCTTCAGACTAGGTCTTGGAGTTTTTTAACCAGGAAGCCCTGAGTTCCAGGCTTACTGCATCTGCCAAAGGCATCCCAAAGGGAGTGCAGAAGTGCCACAACATGGCTGCTTTCACGGCTTTTCCCTTAGGAAGAACCCTAATACCCGGCTGATTTACCTTCCTAGGGTTACTGTTAGGCTTAGGCCTAGGACTTTTCAAACCAGGAAGCCCTGGGCTCCAGGCACACTGCAGCTGCGAAAGGCATCCCAAGGGGAGCGCAAAAGTGACGCAACTTGGCTGCCACCACTGATATTTCCATGAGACCATCCCAAACCGTAGGCTGCTTTTCCTTCCTAGGGTTAAGGTTTGAGTTACGCCTAGGGTAAGAGGTCTATTAACCAGAAAGCCCTGAGTTCCAAGAACACAGCAGCTGCGAAGGACTTCCCAAGAAGAGCGCAAAAGTACCACAACATGCCTGCCTCCACAGCTTTTTCCTTGGGGACATGCCTAATTCCTGGCTGATTTGCCTTTCTCGTCTTAGGGTTGGGGTTCGGCCTAGGGCTAGGATTTTTAAAATCAGGAAGCCCTGAGTTCCAGGCACACTGGAGCTGTGAAAGGCATCCAAAAGGGAGTGTAAAAGTGCCACAACATGGTTGCTTTCACGGCTTTTTCCTTGGCAAGAAGCTTAATACCAGGCTGATTTCCCTTCCCAGGGTTACTGTAAGGCTTAGGCCTAGGGCTAGGATTTTTAAAACTAGGAAGCCCTTAGATCCAGGCACACTGCAGCTGTTCAAGGCATCCCAAGGGGAGTACAAAAGTGCAACAACATGGCAGCTTTCACAGCTTTTTCCTTGGCACCATGCCTATACCTAGGCTGATTTATCTGCCTAGGGTTAGGGTTAGGGTTCAGCCTAGGGCTTGGAGTTTTTTAACCAGGAAGCCCTGAGTTCCAGGCTTACTGCATCTGCCAAAGGCATCCCAAAGGGAATGCAAAAGTGCCAAAACATGACTGCTTTCACAGCTTTTCCCTTAGGAAGAACCCTAATACCCGGCTGATTTACCTTCCTAGGGTTACTGTTAGGCTTAGGCCTAGGACTTTTAAAACCAGGAAGCCCTGGGCTCCAGGCACACTGCAGCTGCGAAAGGCATCCCAAGGGGAGCGCAAAAGTGACACAACTTGGCTGCCACCACTGATATTTCCATGAGACCATCCCGAAGCATAGGCTGATTTTCCTTCCTAGGGTTAATGTTTGAGTTTCGCCTAGAGTAAGAGGTCTATTAACCAGAAAGACCTGAGTTCCAAGAACACAGCAGCTGCGAAGGACTACCCAAGAAGAGCGCAAAAGTACCACAACATGCCTGCCTCCACAGCTTTTTCCTTGGGGACATGCCTAATTCCTGGCTGATTTGCCTTTCTCGTCTTAGGGTTGGGGTTCGGCCTAGGGCTAGGATATTTTTAACTAGGAAGCCCTGAGTTCCAGGCTTACTGCATCTGCCAAAGGCATCCCAAAGGGTGTGCAAAAGTGCTACAACATGGCTGCTTTCACGGCTTTTCCCTTAGGAAGAACCCTAATACCCGGCTGATTTACCTTCCCAGGGTTACTGTTAGGCTTAGGCCTAGGACTTTTAAAACTAGGAAGCCCTTAGATCCAGGCACACTGCAGCTGTTCAAGGCATCCCAAGGGGAGTACTAAAGTACCACAACATGGCAGCTTTCACAGCTTTTTCCTTGGCACCATCCCTATACCTAGGCTGATTTATCTTCCTAGGGTTAGGGTTAGGGTTCAGCCTAGGGCTTGGAGTTTTTTAACCAGGAAGCCCTGAGTTCCAGGCTTACTGCATCTGCCAAATGCATCCCAAAGGGAGTGCAAAAGTGCCACAACATGGCTGCTTTCACGGCTTTTCCCTTAGGAAGAACCCTAATACGCGGCTGATTTACCTTCCTAGGGTTACTGTTAGGCTTAGGCCTAGGACTTTTCAAACCAGGAAGCCCTGGGCTCCAGGCACACTGCAGCTGCGAAAGGCATCCCAAGGGGAGCGCAAAAGTGACACAACTTGGCTGCCACCACTGATATTTCCATGAGACCATCCCGAACCATAGGCTGATTTTCCTTCCTAGGGTTAAGGTTTGAGTTACGCCTAGGGTAAGGGTTCTATTAACCAGAAAGCCCTGAGTTCCAAGAACACAGCAGCTGCGAAGGACTACCCAAGAAGAGCGCAAAAGTACCACAACATGCCTGCGTCGATAGCTTTTTCCTTGGGGACATGCCTAATTCCTGGCTGATTTGCCTTTCTCGTCTTAGGTTTGGGGTTCGGCCTAGTGCTAGGACTTTTAAAATCAGGAAGCCCTGAGTTCCAGGCACACTGGAGCTGTGAAAGGCATCCAAAAGGGAGTGCAAAAGTGCCACAACATGGCTGCTTTCCCGGCTTTTTCCTTGGCAAGAAGCCTAACACCAGGCTGATTTCCCTTCCCAGGGTTACTGTAAGGCTTAGGCCTAGGGCTAGGATTTTTAAAACGAGGAAGCCATTAGATCCAGGCACACTGCAGCTGTTCAAGGCATCCCAAGGGGAGTACAAAAGTGCAACAACATGGCAGCTTTCACAGCTTTTTCCTTGGCACCATCCCTATACCTAGGCTGATTTATCTGCCTAGGGTTAGGGTTAGGGTTCAGCCTAGGGCTTGGAGTTTTTTAACCAGGAAGCCCTGAGTTCCAGGCTTACTGCATCTGCCAAAGGCATCCCAAAGGGTGTGCAAAAGTGCTACAACATGGCTGCTTTCACGGCTTTTCCCTTAGGAAGAACCCTAATACCCGGCTGATTTACCTTCCCAGGGTTACTGTTAGGCTTAGGCCTCGGACTTTTAAAACTAGGAAGCCCTTAGATCCAGGCACACTGCAGCTGTTCAAGGCATCCCAAGGGGAGTACTAAAGTACCACAACATGGCAGCTTTCACAGCTTTTTCCTTGGCACCATCCCTATACCTAGGCTGATTTATCTTCCTAGGGTTAGGGTTAGGGTTCAGCCTAGGGCTTGGAGTTTTTTAACCAGGAAGCCCTGAGTTCCAGGCTTACTGCATCTGCCAAATGCATCCCAAAGGGAGTGCAAAAGTGCCACAACATGGCTGCTTTCACGGCTTTTCCCTTAGGAAGAACCCTAATACGCGGCTGATTTACCTTCCTAGGGTTACTGTTAGGCTTAGGCCTAGGACTTTTCAAACCAGGAAGCCCTGGGCTCCAGGCACACTGCAGCTGCGAAAGGCATCCCAAGGGGAGCGCAAAAGTGACACAACTTGGCTGCCACCACTGATATTTCCATGAGACCATCCCGAACCATAGGCTGATTTTCCTTCCTAGGGTTAAGGTTTGAGTTACGCCTAGGGTAAGGGTTCTATTAACCAGAAAGCCCTGAGTTCCAAGAACACAGCAGCTGCGAAGGACTACCCAAGAAGAGCGCAAAAGTACCACAACATGCCTGCGTCGATAGCTTTTTCCTTGGGGACATGCCTAATTCCTGGCTGATTTGCCTTTCTCGTCTTAGGGTTGGGGTTCGGCCTAGTGCTAGGACTTTTAAAATCAGGAAGCCCTGAGTTCCAGGCACACTGGAGCTGTGAAAGGCATCCAAAAGGGAGTGCAAAAGTGCCACAACATGGCTGCTTTCCCGGCTTTTTCCTTGGCAAGAAGCCTAACACCAGGCTGATTTCCCTTCCCAGGGTTACTCTAAGGCTTAGGCCTAGGGCTAGGATTTTTAAAACGAAGAAGCCATTAGATCCAGGCACACTGCAGCTGTTCAAGGCATCCCAAGGGGAGTACAAAAGTGCAACAACATGGCAGCTTTCACAGCTTTTTCCTTGGCACCATCCCTATACCTAGGCTGATTTATCTGCCTAGGGTTAGGGTTAGGCTTCAGCCTAGGTCTTGGAGTTTTTTAACCAGGAAGCCCTGAGTTCCAGGCTTACTGCATCTGCCAAAGGCATCCCAAAGGGAGTGCAGAAGTGCCACAACATGGCTGCTTTCACGGCTTTTCCCTTAGGAAGAACCCTAATACCCGGCTGATTTACCTTCCTAGGGTTACTGTTAGGCTTAGGCCTAGGACTTTTCAAACCAGGAAGCCCTGGGCTCCAGGCACACTGCAGCTGCGAAAGGCATCCCAAGGGGAGCGCAAAAGTGACACAACTTGGCTGCCACCACTGATATTTCCATGAGACCATCCCAAACCGTAGGCTGCTTTTCCTTCCTAGGGTTAAGGTTTGAGTTACGCCTAGGGTAAGAGGTCTATTAACCAGAAAGCCCGGAGTTCCAAGAACACAGCAGCTGCGAAGGACTAGCCAAGAAGAACGCAAAAGTACCACAACATGCCTGCCTCCACAGCTTTTTCCTTGGGGACATGCCTAATTCCTGGCTGATTTGCCTTTCTCGTCTTAGGGTTGGGGTTCGGCCTAGGGCTAGGATTTTTAAAATCAGGAAGCCCTGAGTTCCAGGCACACTGGAGCTGTGAAAGGCATCCAAAAGGGAGTGTAAAAGTGCCACAACATGGTTGCTTTCACGGCTTTTTCCTTGGCAAGAAGCTTAATACCAGGCTGATTTCCCTTCCCAGGGTTACTGTAAGGCTTAGGCCTAGGGCTAGGATTTTTAAAACTAGGAAGCCCTTAGATCCAGGCACACTGCAGCTGTTCAAGGCATCCCAAGGGGAGTACAAAAGTGCAACAACATGGCAGCTTTCACAGCTTTTTCCTTGGCACCATGCCTATACCTAGGCTGATTTATCTGCCTAGGGTTAGGGTTAGGGTTCAGCCTAGGGCTTGGAGTTTTTTAACCAGGAAGCCCTGAGTTCCAGGCTTACTGCATCTGCCAAAGGCATCCCAAAGGGAATGCAAAAGTGCCACAACATGGCTGCTTTCACAGCTTTTCCCTTAGGAAGAACCCTAATACCCGGCTGATTTACCTTCCTAGGGTTACTGTTAGGCTTAGGCCTAGGACTTTTAAAACCAGGAAGCCCTGGGCTCCAGGCACACTGCAGCTGCGAAAGGCATCCCAAGGGTAGCGCAAAAGTGACACAACTTGGCTGCCACCACTGATATTTCCATGAGACCATCCCGAAACATAGGCTGATTTTCCTTCCTAGGGTTAATGTTTGAGTTTCGCCTAGGGTAAGAGGTCTATTAACCAGAAAGACCTGAGTTCCAAGAACACAGCAGCTGCGAAGGACTACCCAAGAAGAGCGCAAAAGTACCACAACATGCCTGCCTCCACAGCTTTTTCCTTGGGGACATGCCTAATTCCTGGCTGATTTGCCTTTCTCGTCTTAGGGTTGGGGTTCGGCCTAGGGCTAGGATATTTTTAACTAGGAAGCCCTGAGTTCCAGGCTTACTGCATCTGCCAAAGGCATCCCAAAGGGTGTGCAAAAGTGCTACAACATGGCTGCTTTCACGGCTTTTCCCTTAGGAAGAACCCTAATACCCGGCTGATTTACCTTCCCAGGGTTACTGTTAGGCTTAGGCCTAGGACTTTTAAAACTAGGAAGCCCTTAGATCCAGGCACACTGCAGCTGTTCAAGGCATCCCAAGGGGAGTACTAAAGTACCACAACATGGCAGCTTTCACAGCTTTTTCCTTGGCACCATCCCTATACCTAGGCTGATTTATCTTCCTAGGGTTAGGGTTAGGGTTCAGCCTAGGGCTTGGAGTTTTTTAACCAGGAAGCCCTGAGTTCCAGGCTTACTGCATCTGCCAAATGCATCCCAAAGGGAGTGCAAAAGTGCCACAACATGGCTGCTTTCACGGCTTTTCCCTTAGGAAGAACCCTAATACGCGGCTGATTTACCTTCCTAGGGTTACTGTTAGGCTTAGGCCTAGGACTTTTAAAACCAGGAAGCCCTGGGCTCCAGGCACACTGCAGCTGCGAAAGGCATCCCAAGGGGAGCGCAAAAGTGACACAACTTGGCTGCCACCACTGATATTTCCATGAGACCATCCCGAACCATAGGCTGATTTTCCTTCCTAGGGTTAAGGTTTGAGTTACGCCTAGGGTAAGGGTTCTATTAACCAGAAAGCCCTGAGTTCCAAGAACACAGCAGCTGCGAAGGACTAGCCAAGAAGAGCGCAAAAGTACCACAACATGCCTGCGTCGATAGCTTTTTCCTTGGGGACATGCCTAATTCCTGGCTGATTTGCCTTTCTCGTCTTAGGGTTGGGGTTCGGCCTAGTGCTAGGACTTTTAAAATCAGGAAGCCCTGAGTTCCAGGCACACTGGAGCTGTGAAAGGCATCCAAAAGGGAGTGCAAAAGTGCCACAACATGGCTGCTTTCCCGGCTTTTTCCTTGGCAAGAAGCCTAACACCAGGCTGATTTCCCTTCCCAGGGTTACTCTAAGGCTTAGGCCTAGGGCTAGGATTTTTAAAACGAGGAAGCCATTAGATCCAGGCACACTGCAGCTGTTCAAGGCATCCCAAGGGGAGTACAAAAGTGCAACAACATGGCAGCTTTCACAGCTTTTTCCTTGGCACCATCCCTATACCTAGGCTGATTTATCTGCCTAGGGTTAGGGTTAGGCTTCAGCCTAGGTCTTGGAGTTTTTTAACCAGGAAGCCCTGAGTTCCAGGCTTACTGCATCTGCCAAAGGCATCCCAAAGGGAGTGCAGAAGTGCCACAACATGGCTGCTTTCACGGCTTTTCCCTTAGGAAGAACCCTAATACCCGGCTGATTTACCTTCCTAGGGTTACTGTTAGGCTTCGGCCTAGGACTTTTCAAACCAGGAAGCCCTGGGCTCCAGGCACACTGCAGCTGCGAAAGGCATCCCAAGGGGAGCGCAAAAGTGACGCAACTTGGCTGCCACCACTGATATTTCCATGAGACCATCCCAAACCGTAGGCTGCTTTTCCTTCCTAGGGTTAAGGTTTGAGTTACGCCTAGGGTAAGAGGTCTATTAACCAGAAAGCCCTGAGTTCCAAGAACACAGCAGCTGCGAAGGACTAGCCAAGAAGAACGCAAAAGTACCACAACATGCCTGCCTCCACAGCTTTTTCCTTGGGGACATGCCTAATTCCTGGCTGATTTGCCTTTCTCGTCTTAGGGTTGGGGTTCGGCCTAGGGCTAGGATATTTTTAACTAGGAAGCCCTGAGTTCCAGGCTTACTGCATCTGCCAAAGGCATCCCAAAGGGTGTGCAAAAGTGCTACAACATGGCTGCTTTCACGGCTTTTCCCTTAGGAAGAACCCTAATACACGGCTGATTTACCTTCCTAGGGTTACTGTTAGGCTTAGGCCTAGGACTTTTAAAACCAGGAAGCCCTGGGCTCCAGGCACACTGCAGCTGCGAAAGGCATCCCAAGGGGAGCGCAAAAGTGACGCAACTTGGCTGCCACCACTGATATTTCCATGAGACCATCCCAAACCATAGGCTGCTTTTCCTTCCTAGGGTTAAGGTTTGAGTTACGCCTAGGGTAAGGGTTCTATTAACCAGAAAGCCCTGAGTTCCAAGGACACAGCAGCTGCGAAGGACTAGCCAAGAAGAGCGCAAAAGTACCACAACATGCCTGCCTCCACAGCTTTTTCCTTGGGGACATGCCTAATTCCTGGCTGATTTGCCTTTCTCGTCTTAGGGTTGGGGTTCGGCCTAGGGCTAGGACTTTTAAAATCAGGAAGCCCTGAGTTCCAGGCACACTGGAGCTGTGAAAGGCATCCAAAAGGGAGTGCAAAAGTGCCACAACATGGTTGCTTTCACGGCTTTTTCCTTGGCAAGAAACCTAACACCAGGCTGATTTCCCTTCCCAGGGTTACTGTTAGGCTTAGGCCTCGGGCTAGGATTTTTAAAACTAGGAAGCCCTTAGATCCAGGCACACTGCAGCTGTTCAAGGCATCCCAAGGGGAGTACAAAAGTGCAACAACATGGCAGCTTTCACAGCTTTTTCCTTGGCACCATCCGTATACCTAGGCTGATTTATCTGCCTAGGGTTAGGGTTAGGGTTAGGGTTAGGGTTAGGGTTAGGGTTAGGGTTAGGGTTAGGGTTAGGGTTAGGGTTAGGGTTAGGGTTAGGGTTAGGGTTAGGGTTAGGGTTAGGGTTAGGGTTAGGGTTAGGGTTAGGGTTAGGGTTAGGGTTAGGGTTAGGGTTAGGGTTTAGGGTTAGGGTTAGGGTTAGGGTTAGGGTTAGGGTTAGGGTTAGGGTTAGGGTTAGGGTTAGGGTTAGGGTTAGGGTTAGGGTTAGGGTTAGGGTTAGGGTTAGGGTTAGGGTTAGGGTTAGGGTTAGGGTTAGGGTTAGGGTTAGGGTTAGGGTTAGGGTTAGGGTTAGGGTTAGGGTTAGGGTTAGGGTTAGGGTTAGGGTTAGGGTTAGGGTTAGGGTTAGGGTTAGGGTTAGGGTTAGGGTTAGGGTTAGGGTTAGGGTTAGGGTTAGGGTTAGGGTTAGGGTTAGGGTTAGGGTTAGGGTTAGGGTTAGGGTTAGGGTTAGGGTTAGGGTTAGGGTTAGGGTTAGGGTTAGGGTTAGGGTTAGGGTTAGGGTTAGGGTTAGGGTTAGGGTTAGGGTTAGGGTTAGGGTTAGGGTTAGGGTTAGGGTTAGGGTTAGGTTAGGGTTAGGGTTAGGGTTAGGGTTAGGGTTAGGGTTAGGGTTAGGGTTAGGGTTAGGGTTAGGGTTAGGGTTAGGGTTAGGGTTAGGGTTAGGGTTAGGGTTAGGGTTAGGGTTAGGGTTAGGGTTAGGGTTAGGGTTAGGGTTAGGGTTAGGGTTAGGGTTAGGGTTAGGGTTAGGGTTAGGGTTAGGGTTAGGGTTAGGGTTAGGGTTAGGGTTAGGGTTAGGGTTAGGGTTAGGGTTAGGGTTAGGGTTAGGGTTAGGGTTAGGGTTAGGGTTAGGGTTAGGGTTAGGGTTAGGGTTAGGGTTAGGGTTAGGGTTAGGGTTAGGGTTAGGGTTAGGGTTAGGGTTAGGGTTAGGGTTAGGGTTAGGGTTAGGGTTAGGGTTAGGGTTAGGGTTAGGGTTAGGGTTAGGGTTAGGGTTAGGGTTAGGGTTAGGGTTAGGGTTAGGGTTAGGGTTAGGGTTAGGGTTAGGGTTAGGGTTAGGGTTAGGGTTAGGGTTAGGGTTAGGGTTAGGGTTAGGGTTAGGGTTAGGGTTAGGGTTAGGGTTAGGGTTAGGGTTAGGGTTAGGGTTAGGGTTAGGGTTAGGGTTAGGGTTAGGGTTAGGGTTAGGGTTAGGGTTAGGGTTAGGGTTAGGGTTAGGGTTAGGGTTAGGGTTAGGGTTAGGGTTAGGGTTAGGGTTAGGGTTAGGGTTAGGGTTAGGGTTAGGGTTAGGGTTAGGGTTAGGGTTAGGGTTAGGGTTAGGGTTAGGGTTAGGGTTAGGGTTAGGGTTAGGGTTAGGGTTAGGGTTAGGGTTAGGGTTAGGGTTAGGGTTAGGGTTAGGGTTAGGGTTAGGGTTAGGGTTAGGGTTAGGGTTAGGGTTAGGGTTAGGGTTAGGGTTAGGGTTAGGGTTAGGGTTAGGGTTAGGGTTAGGGTTAGGGTTAGGGTTAGGGTTAGGGTTAGGGTTAGGGTTAGGGTTAGGGTTAGGGTTAGGGTTAGGGTTAGGGTTAGGGTTAGGGTTAGGGTTAGGGTTAGGGTTAGGGTTAGGGTTAGGGTTAGGGTTAGGGTTAGGGTTAGGGTTAGGGTTAGGGTTAGGGTTAGGGTTAGGGTTAGGGTTAGGGTTAGGGTTAGGGTTAGGGTTAGGGTTAGGGTTAGGGTTAGGGTTAGGGTTAGGGTTAGGGTTAGGGTTAGGGTTAGGGTTAGGGTTAGGGTTAGGGTTAGGGTTAGGGTTAGGGTTAGGGTTAGGGTTAGGGTTAGGGTTAGGGTTAGGGTTAGGGTTAGGGTTAGGGTTAGGGTTAGGGTTAGGGTTAGGGTTAGGGTTAGGGTTAGGGTTAGGGTTAGGGTTAGGGTTAGGGTTAGGGTTAGGGTTAGGGTTAGGGTTAGGGTTAGGGTTAGGGTTAGGGTTAGGGTTAGGGTTAGGGTTAGGGTTAGGGTTAGGGTTAGGGTTAGGGTTAGGGTTAGGGTTAGGGTTAGGGTTAGGGTTAGGGTTAGGGTTAGGGTTAGGGTTAGGGTTAGGGTTAGGGTTAGGGTTAGGGTTAGGGTTAGGGTTAGGGTTAGGGTTAGGGTTAGGGTTAGGGTTAGGGTTAGGGTTAGGGTTAGGGTTAGGGTTAGGGTTAGGGTTAGGGTTAGGGTTAGGGTTAGGGTTAGGGTTAGGGTTAGGGTTAGGGTTAGGGTTAGGGTTAGGGTTAGGGTTAGGGTTAGGGTTAGGGTTAGGGTTAGGGTTAGGGTTAGGGTTAGGGTTAGGGTTAGGGTTAGGGTTAGGGTTAGGGTTAGGGTTAGGGTTAGGGTTAGGGTTAGGGTTAGGGTTAGGGTTAGGGTTAGGGTTAGGGTTAGGGTTAGGGTTAGGGTTAGGGTTAGGGTTAGGGTTAGGGTTAGGGTTAGGGTTAGGGTTAGGGTTAGGGTTAGGGTTAGGGTTAGGGTTAGGGTTAGGGTTAGGGTTAGGGTTAGGGTTAGGGTTAGGGTTAGGGTTAGGGTTAGGGTTAGGGTTAGGGTTAGGGTTAGGGTTAGGGTTAGGGTTAGGGTTAGGGTTAGGGTTAGGGTTAGGGTTAGGGTTAGGGTTAGGGTTAGGGTTAGGGTTAGGGTTAGGGTTAGGGTTAGGGTTAGGGTTAGGGTTAGGGTTAGGGTTAGGGTTAGGGTTAGGGTTAGGGTTAGGGTTAGGGTTAGGGTTAGGGTTAGGGTTAGGGTTAGGGTTAGGGTTAGGGTTAGGGTTAGGGTTAGGGTTAGGGTTAGGGTTAGGGTTAGGGTTAGGGTTAGGGTTAGGGTTAGGGTTAGGGTTAGGTTAGGGTTAGGGTTAGGGTTAGGGTTAGGGTTAGGGTTAGGGTTAGGGTTAGGGTTAGGGTTAGGGTTAGGGTTAGGGTTAGGGTTAGGGTTAGGGTTAGGGTTAGGGTTAGGGTTAGGGTTAGGGTTAGGGTTAGGGTTAGGGTTAGGGTTAGGGTTAGGTTAGGGTTAGGGTTAGGGTTAGGGTTAGGGTTAGGGTTAGGGTTAGGGTTAGGGTTAGGGTTAGGGTTAGGGTTAGGGTTAGGGTTAGGGTTAGGGTTAGGGTTAGGGTTAGGGTTAGGGTTAGGGTTAGGGTTAGGGTTAGGGTTAGGGTTAGGGTTAGGGTTAGGGTTAGGGTTAGGGTTAGGGTTAGGGTTAGGGTTAGGGTTAGGGTTAGGGTTAGGGTTAGGGTTAGGGTTAGGGTTAGGGTTAGGGTTAGGGTTAGGGTTAGGGTTAGGGTTAGGGTTAGGGTTAGGGTTAGGGT